>JANHFT010007240.1:29378-42006 GCA_032467955.1 Pseudoxenodon macrops
TGACTATGCCCACTCTAACTAACTAACTAACTAACTAACTAAATAACTAACTAACTAACTAACTAACTAACCAACCAACCAACCAACCAACCAACCAACTAAACAAACAAACAAACAAATAAACAAACAAACAAACAAATAAATAAATAGTTTGTGTGTGTGCGCGCACACACTAATCTTTCTTACTATACATATATATATACATGTATGTATGTATGTACCGGTATGTATAGTTAGTTAATACTATTTATATAGTATTATCTATAGAGCAGCATCTAGAGAGAGAGAGAGAGAGAGAAGATGCTGTAAAATCTAATTGGGAGGAGAGCAGATATAAACTGGGTGGAATGCATATTAAATTTCTAAATGCCTCTGTAGATTTTTACACCATACAAAGAGACATTGGGCTTAATTTTCTGGGCTACAGTAGAGAGAAGAGAGCCACTTCCTCTCTGAATGCTTTGGAGAATTTTGTGGTGCAAACTAATAACACTTTGCATCGGACAAAATTCAATTTCTATGTCTGGAGACTCTCACGTGGTAATCTCAGAATACAATTTGCTGCAGGCCTGTTCTATTGTCACCTTATTTCCATTCCTGCCTGCCCCATACTTGTTAAGCTATTATTGTCTTTAAAAACAAATCTTTATTAGGACAATTGAACGTTTACAAAATAATTGCATGTGTTTTTTTATTTGTTTTAAAATAAGCCAAGATGTTTATAAACCTGAAAAGACAATTTGGGGGAAAATATGGTTGATCCTCCAGACATGTTAGCACCCCGTTATATTCTTATACCCAGACTGAGTCATAATATGTGTGGAGTAATGTTAGATTGCATTACAGGTAGTCCTGCAATGTCTATTGCTAAGTGAGACATTTGTTAAGTGAGATTTGCCTCATTTTACAACCATTCTTGCCACAGCGAAAGATTGCAGTTGTTAAGTTAGTAACTGTGAATCTGGCTTCCCCTTTGACTTTGCTTATCAGAAAGTCGCAAAAAAAAAAAAGATCACATGACCCCAGGACAGTTGCCAAGCCTTCAAATTTTGATCACATGACTATGGGAATGCCGCAACAGTCATAAATCACTTTTTCAATGCCATTATAACTTAGCATTATTACTAAATGAATTGTTGTATATCAGAGACCGTTGTATCTTACAAAGTTTTCTGTGAAGGAAAATGGGTATCCCAGTTTTATAAATAGAAATCTCAGTAGTAAAATGAAATGTGTTTTCACTCTGTGCAAGAGACAAAGATCTCTTTGTTTTAGTCTGATTGTAATAATGAAGCTGAATGAAAACCAGCTTTTTGACTGTATCCATCCCTAATAATTTTAATCATTAAAAAAAACATGTAAAGATAGAAAGATATTGCCACTTTACATGATGAAAGGCTTTGGTTTTTTTCTAAATTTGAGCCCCAAAGTTAGTAAAAAGAAAATGGATAAGCTTGGAACAGAGGATGCAAGGAATTCTGACACTTGAGTTTCCAGCTTTATTTATTTTTCTCTTTCAAGATCTTTTGTTTTGTAGACTTTGGACATATTCCAGAATGGAAATACTAGAATACCAATGAATCTTACACTGGTTGTGTATTTGGCCAGCTAATAAAACAGGAAACAGAAGATAATGTGAACAGCATTTTGCATATTTCCCCAGGAATTCCATTCAGAACCTTCACCACGTTTGCCTGTTACCGGTAAATATATGATTTTCAGGTTAAATGCGACAATTAAAAAATGTACATTCAAAGATAGCAATACATATTTACTCAGAAGTAAATCTTGTTGATTCAGCAGGACTTATTCCTGCATAAATAATTTTCGTTGTTTTGAATAATGAATAATCTAATAATCTTTCCATTTGCGTCATGAAAGGTGAAATTGATGTCCAAACTGATTGTAGAGTACCTGGTAGCCATTCTAACTATCTCTTCTTATTCAGACTTAAATTCATAAACTCAGTGGGATTTTTTCTTGCGTAGCTGTGCTGTAAAGTCCTATGCTATTAGAGTCTTTAGGAAACTCCCTTTCATATTAAATATTCTCAGTGATATTCTTGAGAAGAAAATGTCACCTTGAATAACCATTTTAGAAGGGAAGTACCGGTAATTCCATATGAATAACCTTTTCTACAATTATAGGCTTAAATATAGCTTCTAGCTAGGGTCAGGCACAGAGGGCATGTAAAAGAAATCAAGATGGCAGCTACAACCACATAATCCAAGCTCTTTCCCTTTTAAAATCTGCATTATACATGCAATGCATGTAAAAGGGTTTGAGGCTTTGACTGTGTGGCTGTAGCGACTTTCTTGAATAACCTCCCCATCCTAGATAGGCTCTGGTTTTGGTGGAGATCTTGAGGTACCTGATCCAAACTGAGATTCAATAGAAGATATTTTATGATTCAGTGTTAACACCAGTGTACAAATGTGTTTACCAGAAGTATGGACCACCATGTTTTTTTCCTGCTAAGAGCATGACTTGCAACTTTAATTGTTTTCATCAGGGAAATTATCTGATATGCACAAAGATATGCCTTCTTTCTCTACTTCTTTTTCTTCTTACCTTATTTATGAAAGATGAATTCAGAATAACTTTGCCAGTGAACATTCTGTCATATGTAATTATCGACAAGGATCAATACTGGAAAACAGATATAAATTTCTGGATTTATATTTTACCTCAACATAGTGGGAATAGGTAATCCTTCAAGTTGAATAAATAAAAACAGAACAGATAAGAGGAAAATGTGTGGAGAAAGAAAATAAACCAGTTACCTATATTCAGTAGTATATTTCTTAAGTTTTCCATGGTAAGGAATTTATAATTACCATGTCTTGTTGTTATATCCTGTAATCCAGACATGATTGTTGAAATTATAGTATTCTTGCAGTTTTGTACACTTCAGTAGGAAACAACTAGTATTATCTTCTTGGAAACCTCAAACAATATAATTTTAGGGTTAGCAACTTTGTTGCAATGCCAGCTACTTTAAAACCACAAGGTCATTGAGGTCAGAATTAAAATTTATTTAGGTAGAGTTTTAGAATATCTCAACCCCTGTTTATCTGTTAAATCACTATATGGATCACTAGAATGATCATATATAAATAATCTATGTCATTCCACTTTTGGTATCAAAATGTTTTGCATGCTCAAGCTCAAATCTGATGTGTATAAAATATTTTGAACTGTATCTTTCACCTTGAATTGCAAAAATAAAGATGTGATATGCCAGTACATCTTACAAATAAATAAAAATAAAATTTAACAAAATATTATTAAAATTAGGAATGCAGCATAATTTTCCTGCGAAATAAACAGGTCGGAAACAACCTATTTAGAATGAATGAGATAAATAGTCATACCTTTGTAGATAATTCAGATGCCAAGGAGAATTTACACTGATTAAAGTGGCTGAATTTGTTATTTCATTTCATTTTTTATATAATCACAAAATACAATATCAATTGTAACAGCAATTCAGGTCTACCATGCATCCTAAAAATACATAATTGTGTTTGTGGCTTTTATGACTTTGTGAAGTACATGTAAAGTGCTATTTCATAAAATAACACTTACATTTATATATTGCTTCATAGTGTTCTATAGCCCTCTCTAAGCAGTTTACAGAGTCAGTATATTGTCTCCAACAATCTGGGCCTTCATTTTATCGACCTCGGAAGGCTGCAGCAGCTAACACTATTTCTAATCATCAGAAAAAGTGCACTACTTCTATGCTAGGCAATGCCTTATCCTCTCTCAAAGAAGGCATGAGTCCTTACAGGAGGCAGAGTTCATGCCACAGAACAGCCTATTCTCAATGTTTATAAACACAAAAAGAATCCCAGTGGATTTTCAAAGACTGCAGTCAACTTGAGATCTTGTGAGTGATTTTGTCACCAAAGAACTTTGTACAAATGTCACAGTGGTATGTGCGGAGATTTTATTCCACCTCTTATGTGTTATATTGCATATTTAACCAAGGTGATGAAGAAAACAATGGCATTGTAGCTTCATGAACTCTTGGATCAAACAGATTATCTGGTTTCTTTTCAGTCTGGGTTTACATCTGGTTTAGCAGAAAAATAAAGCATCTTGATGGATGAGTTATACCAGGAAGAGCAAGAGACATACATCCTGATCTCTTGGCAGGTACAGTTGATTGTAGTATCCACTGAAATATTTGGAGAAAACATGGTTGGGCAGTGTGGTTTACTCTGGTCTTTGTGAATACTTATATACCATTTCCTTGTTCTCTACAGAATTAGCTGGGGATATGAAAAAGCTTCAATTGATTTTGCGTGTGTATGTGTGTGTTATTATTAAATTTCTATGCCAACCACTTCACCGATACAGTGACTCTAGGATCTACACCCACACCCACCCACAGATTTGAAACGGCTGAAGATTATTTTCAAGCTTAGAGCTACTTTTCATCAATAAACTGATGACATTTAGTTACATTCTTTTTTCCTATAAACTCAGAAGTGGGCTGTTCTCAGGGCTGTCGGTGTTTTGAAACTGTAAAGAATGATATGTGGGAGAACAAGCTAAAAATAAACCTGAACAAGATGAGTTGTTTCTGATTTTGCAGCCTGGATTCAGGATTTAGATATGGATAAGCATGTACTCCAGTGTAAGGATTTGGTTTATATCTTGAAGTCATTACTGGTAGTAAATTTATTATTATCACTGGACATCATAAGTGTGGTGAGGCTTTGATTGATAAAGTAGATGTATCTTTACATGGAGGACAGAGACCCAATTTGATGACTCAATGTATTGGTAACACAAGATGGATTATTGTATGTTGCTGTTTATGGAGTAACTCTTGAAATTATATCTGGCACAGAATGTGATAACATAAATGGTAAACGGTGGATTGCACAAGGTTTCATGTAACTCCAATGCTGAGAGAGCTTGACTGCTTGACAGCTGCTTTCTAAGCCTAATTCAGAGTTCTTACAGTGGTATAGTATATAAAACTTCCATGGTAAGGCCCGAAATTCATAAACCTAAACTACTCATTTATAGTCTGCTCCATTCTGATGCATTTGTTATCAGAGATCAATTAAGCTTTTTGCGTGGCAAAAATAATTAGAAAAATTGCCAGTCATGTTTAAACAAGCCACTTACTATTGTTTAGCTGGAGGCCAAAAATATATTTATTCATCAAGCCTTTTTTTGTAGTTTTTTTAAAGTGAAATAATTAGGGTATAATTTAGTGTTTTATATTTTTTGTTTTCCATTTTGCTTTTATGAGTTTTAATTGAGTTTGGTGACCTAGCTAGAGTCAGTAAAGAAGGGGTCTTTCTGAAATAAATATTTCATTTAAAAATAAAATAAAATACTTGCAACTGCAATATTTTGTTAAAGCATGCTTATATTTTATTAACAAAGGATACATTAGCAAGAACAAGAGTAGGAATGTCAACATCCAATAAAAAGTACATATTACAACCTTAAAGTGTGTTCCTATTGCTATCACTTGCTCCCTAGGCTGCTGGGGGGGGGGGGGAAGACTGATCTATGTGTGTTACATAATTTTCATCTTCTGAGGAGAATTCCTTTGGGGTTACAGATATCAAAGCTGACACCTAACTATGTGGTTCCATCATGTAACCTGCACTAAGTTGTCATGAGACCAATTTGTAAAAAATAGAATCACCGGTGTTAGTTTACACTTCTGGATGCTGCTCCTCAGCTAGCATGTCATGCTCTGAAGTCACCTATTATTTTCAGAACTTAATTCCTCTTTGGCCTCAGTGAACTTTTGAAAATAAGTACAGAGTATTTCAATGCCTGTCATTTTTTCCAGACTCTGATTTCGAGAGATGAAGGTCCTGCATCTGGAGCTAAGGGCAGCTGTGTTACCTAGTGTAGCATGCTGTAAACTTTGGGAAACCTCTTCCAGCACATGCCTGCTGGGAATGTGTTCTCTGATTCATTCAGGTGGTGTACCTACCAGCTTTTTACACCCCTAAAATGACAAATTTCATTTCTATTGCTTTTGTATTTTTACCCTGACATAAAGAGGTTTTTAGATACCCAATACTTGACTGCAGTCTAGCTACTTCCTTCTCATTGTGCAGTGTAGAATAACTTAGAAATGGGAAAAAAAAGTCTATTAGTATGATTCTGAAGACATTTGCCCAGAATGGTAGAGAGTCTCCTGCTTGAGCAGGAGGTTGTACAAGATGATCTCCAAAGTCCTTTCCAAGTCTGCTGTTCTGTAATTCTGTAAAGTTTACTTTTTAACTTGTGCATTTTGTGGATTCTCTTATAGTAGTAAAGGGAACACCTTTGCTCTGATTTACACATTGCATGATGCCATATCTTATCTTTGGACTGTTACTAGGAAATGATAGCATCTTCACCTGACTTAGATCCAGTGGTGGGATTCAACTGTTTTACACCACTTCGCCCAAACCGGTTGTTAAATTGCTGGTTTACCCTTCCCCTCCCCCTCCTTCCAGAAGTCCCCACGTGCCCCATTTTGACTCCTAGGTAAGTGTAGGTAAGGCCTACTAGGCCCAAAATGGGATGTGGGTGTGTGTGGCATGCCCCCTGAGGCCCACTTTTGCTCTCAGGGGGCTGCAAGGAGGTCTATAGGCCCAAAATGTGGCACAAGGAAGGTGCGGCATGCCCCCCCCATGGCCTGTTTTTGTTCCCAGGGGGTTGCAGGAGGCCGAGTGCTGCCTGTCACACCCCTGGTCATGGCCACCATGGCCACGCCCACTCAGCCAGCCATTAGGGCAGAGAACCAGTTGTTAAATTATTTGAATCCTACGACTGCTTAGATCCTTGCTTACAGTATGTCCTTTTTTCCTAGTGTAGAGTGAGAATATAAGCCTCCACATCAATCCAATACAGTTATAGTAACTTGTCTGCAAGTCATTTTGCACAATGTTTCAGATAGAGACATCTAGTGGCTTCGGTGCAGAAGATATAAAAAAGCAGACCCTTCCTGCCTGAAAATAAAGTGGCAGACAATAACAGCTCTTTGAGCTTAGGTTTAAAAAGATGAGACCTCCTCACATCCCTATGTTATGTTTTTAAATTTTAATCAGTCTTTAGGAACATAATTTCATAATACAGTAACAGGACCTTTTCCTGATTTTCTTTCAGGCCCTGGAATTTTAAATAAACTCTAAGGGCATCTTACTCAACAGCCTCACACACTTGATCTTATTTTATGCCTACCTAGTAATTCTATTGATTGACCTTTGAAAATGCAAACAGTCTGCAATTCTCCAGAAAGAAAAATCTACAAATATGAATTCAGCAAACTAAAATACATAAAAAATGTCAACAAAACAGTTATTTATAAAATGGTGAATCATATATGTTTTAGGTGAACTACAATGATTAACAGGCATGAAAATCTATATACTACTAAAACTTTTGTATATTTTGATACTTGGCAATCTTCAATTGGGTAAAACACCACACTCAGAGTTACATCTAATTGCGAGATGAGCAGCAAATAAATTGAGTCATAGTGTTGGAAGAAAAATCCAGTCCAGTTCCAAGCTGGGAGAAAGATGCTGGAAATAAAATGGAGGCTGGCTGCAAGGAAAAAAGGTCTCTGTTTATTTGGATGACAGAAACATCAGTGACAGCAGCATGTTTCTGGGGTGGCTGACAAAGTGGGGTTGAGATAGATAGGCTTTTATACATTCTTTGGGGCCTCTTGATTAAGATACCTGTTCCTGTGCAAGAACATGTCCTTTAATATTCTAATGGCTGTTGCCAGATTCCTATGGGGCCACGAAGGGGTCATGGATAGCTCTACAGGCAAAATGGGAAATGCAAATCCTAGGTGTTTGAGCTAATCAACTTTTGGCTTGCCTAATTGTGTTGCTTATTTGGAGTCTCTGTTTGCTCTTTGCTTATGAATAGAGTGGTCCAATCTTTCTGAATGGATACAAAATTCCTAAAGATCTGCCTCTTCATTCTTGAGGCTGTTTTCCTATAGCAGGAAGACTGGGGCTGCTTTCTGCCTTTGTTAAGATTTTTCTTCGTATCTCCTTTAGGGGAAATATTCTATTCTGCTTCTTTTTAATGCTAAGAATAAAGAATATTTTTATCTGGGGAAGGAAGGGGCTTCCTACAATAGAACAAAACACTGTCAACAACAAAGTCACTGATACTTCAAATGGGCTGATTTACAGATTCCTGGGACCCATTCCCAAGGAAATGACATTTTGGAACTTTTTTTTTTTGCCATTGCTGTTCAGCACCACTGCCATGCTTCTGCAGTGAGCCATAATCACATGACCCTCATTTCCAATGTTTGCTGACAACGTCCCACAAGTTTGATGAAGAACCTGGAAGGAACCGATAGAATTGCCAAAGCTCCTACACTTCTTGCCATCTTCCTACTAGAAAAGTATTTGCTTGTGGGAAGCTTGTAAGAAAGAAGTCAGTGCAAAAATGGCCCAGTCCTTCTGCACTTGCACTGCAGCATGCTAGCCATTTATTCTCTCTCTCTCTCTCTCTTTCTCTCTCTCTCTCTTTCTCTCTCTCTTTCTCTCTCTCTCTCTCTCATCTGGCCAAGGCCATTTACCTGCCTGTTAAAAAAGGGGAGGAGAGGGGGAACAGGAAGGGAGGGAGGGATGAACAAAGACACTGTGCAAAGTCAGGAGAATTTGGAAACTTTTTTTGAGAAATTTGCCTTCTATAAACAATTTTGTGTCAGTTGTGTGAGCCGAAGTTTGGAAATCTTAACATAAAATATATGTAACCATAAAAGCTTTGGATACCTGAAGATATCCAAAAGAAAGGCAAATAACTGCTTCCCAATGGGAGCTGCTTTCAGCTTTATGCTAGTCAGCTTCAAACCAAGGTTCCTTTGTCGTATTTCAAAATATTTGGAAGCACTTCTTCTTCCCAATATGGTAGTATTTAGTGAACTCTGTATGGCATTGATACTTTCCTTGCCGGAGTGTGTTTATTGGAGCAAGGTGCTTATTTCTACCAAAATTAATCATAAATCCTTAACATTCAAAGCAATGTTTCTCTTACTTAGGGCTATGCAGAAACAATGAAGAATGGGATGCAAAGATTAAGAAACGTGCTTTCAGTAGCCCAAAAACTTTCAAAACTAGGTACGATAGTGACCTAGATCTGTAATCGATAGCATATATTTCTGAGTAACATAAAAAGTTTCCCCCTTAGCATTTGAAAAGGCCAGCATGAAATTATCATCAATGGCACACAGCAGCCTTTTTTTCCACTCTGACTCCTGACACCCTTGTACTCAAGAACTATTTCATCTTAATTTAAACACTCTATTAACACTGCCCAAGTGCTAAAAATCTTGTCCTGTCATTAATCCATTGACAAGAGGAAAATTTGGCTAGTCAGAAATGTTTCAGGATCTCTGTAAGTGGCAAAGACCTAGTGACATACTTTCGAAAGTTTCTATTTCCCCCCACAGGCTCCAACGTTAGAATTGGCACTTTTTCCTGTGGTGTAGTAGCTTTGATGTCACTGCCTTTCTTGTGCTGTCCTTACAAAGTCATAATGGACAGGCAGTCCTTAAGGCCACTTCTCTGGTTGTCAAAGCTAGATAGGCTTACAGGAAATGCAGTATGCTTGGGGATAAGGTGATGTTTGCCAGTCCAAATCCTTGTATAAAAGTCACTACATGATGTAGTATGTTTTGAGGAAAAGTTTGATAATGAAAAGAAAAACCCTGCAGCACCTCTAATACCATAATATGAGCAGCTGTAAGACTGAGTTATTGGACTGATATAAAACATGCACAGACAAACCTTTTGGTTGCCAGAGCTGCAGTCATCCCAGATAATAGGTTGCCTCATTATTGCCTCACCTACATATGCAGTAAACACAAAGACAGTTATGCAGGTTTGTTACTTATTTTTTGAATGTATGATTACAGAATTTGGACTGATTCCTGTTTTATAACAAGCAATAGATCATATAATAAAACCAAGAAGAAAACCAATAAATCAATATTATTAGAGCATAATAAACCATGAATGCCGCTCACTAAAGTCACTAATACTCTTTAGGCCCGTGATGGCGAACCTATGGCATGCATGCTGGAAGTGGCATGCAGAGCCATCTCTACGGGGATGCGAGTCATCACCCGTTGCTCTTCCAGGTTCCGGCACACCAGCCAGCTGGTCTTCACATGCGCGGGAGCGCCGGAAACTGGAAAAGCAGTCATTTTGCAGTACTAAGGCTGGCTAGGATATTGTTTATGAGTTCAGTTCTATATACATACTACACAGAACTAAGATTCAGTCAGATGAATGTGCAGCTAATTTCAGAGTTACTTATCATTTTAGTCTTTGTGTGCTTGTGTGTATATAATCTGCTATATTCTTGGACTGACTTTAACTCTGAGTTAATTTTGTTTTTGTAGTATTTCAACTAATTCTTCCAGGTGAGAAAAAAACAATTAAATGTTGAATCAGGTTAGATTTAGCTTTGTGCCTCCCTTTTCTGTACAGTGTTCGGATTCAATACTAAACTAACATGCTATTATCTAATTATAGAGTGGGACATTAACTGTTAACAACACAATTACCCATTTAGCACATCAGCAGTCATGATCTCTGTAAGAATAAAAGAAAGCACGTCCCAGTTTTGCTCAGAGAATAACAGAAACATTCCAGAATCATCAGTTTTTGGTCTTAAATAACTGCCAATCTGCTTTGGCAATGTTTTTGAGACAATAGCAAAACATGGTTTCTGCAGGGTATATAATTTTAAGAATGGAGGGGAAAGCACATACCAAAGACTTATTGTAGTACAGGACAGTAAGGACACATGGCATATGAAAGATGCAACCTTGGCTAGATAAGGGGAAGAGTTAGTACTACATCTGTTTGTAAGACTTGGCAGGAAAAGTGTATGATCTCTGCCAGTAAGGTCTAATGAAAGAGTTCAACTGGCACTTTTCCCCTGGCAATGGGAAGTTCTCAATCAAGTCCTTAGTTTGAAGCTCAGGAAACGGGGTTGTTTTATAAAATACATTTCAGAAATTTATTTCTGAGACTCAGAAATGAGAATGGGTGGTGTCTGTCTCTGTCTAGCAATCTATCTTAACAAAGACGCCAATAAGTAAGCATGTAACTCATTAGCTAATATAAATGTTCTTTGCAGGTTTTTTGAAGTGGAAGAAGACAATTGCTTGAGGTCCCATCTATGGAGAAGGAGCCAATTAAAGGATGGTTCAGCATTTGCAATAATCATATGGACCATTTACTTTTGTTCAAAGCAGCAAAATTAATTAGTTAAAATAATTATTGCCGCATTTCTTCATATGCTTTCATTTACAGCACCATTAAGTCTAAAAAAAAACATAAAAAGGAGGAAAGAGGACATAGAATGCAGTGAGAAGGTGGTGGTTGAGTTCAAAAGAACAGAATGCCCAAGCTTCCCAGCGTCTGAAAAAGGCCCAATGACCTGCTTCTATTTTACCCATTGAATGTTTCTGTCCTGAATGAGCTTAGCTAGCTCTTTTCTAGCAGAAATTGCTTCCTTTCTGGTTTGTCCTTCTTTTACACCAATTATTTTTCATGCTTTAGTTTTCTGCAGTACTTTGAGCTAGAAATAAAGTGTGCCGTGTTATTTGTAATAAGTAGCAAGGTGGAAAAATATTCTTAGGTAGCTGATTTTTGGCTCAAATTGAAATCAAGTACTAAGATAATTTAGAGCCCTCGAAATTTAGAGTATCTTCTGAGCCGTAAAATCATCACCATGCCAAAATAACAATAATATACCTCTTCAACATTGGCTGCTAAGAATGACTATTGTGGGAAGAGTTTACAGATTAAAAGCCTTTTAGCTCCACAGCTCTGAATTGTTCAACAATATGAAATTATCCTTTCCTTCTGATTGGCAAAAGTGATGTTGATCAAAGGTCAAAGATGATGATTATGTGCTCTTGAGTCAGTGTTAGTTTTTAGTGACTACATAAATAGAATTTCTCCTGGATGATCTGTCTGTAACTGATACCTTTAGATCTTCCAGTGGTGCATCCATCAAAACTATAATTGAATTTCTCTACATTCCTGCTGGTCATCTTGTTTTTGCTTTCCACCTTTCCCATCATTATAGAATTATCAAGAGAGCTTAAAAAATATGCTTACAAGTACGTGTTGACTTCTGGCCACAGTCTGGAGAAGGACCTGCCATTTTCTTGGCAACATTTTCAGAAATGGCTTGCAGAGCTTTCTTCCAAGAGTTGAGGGTGTGCACTGGCTCAAGGCCACTCAGCAGCCTCACACCAAGACAGAACCACAGGTAATCCTCGACTTATGACCACAGGTGAGCCCAAACTTTCTGTTGCTAGGTGAGACATTTGTTAAGTGAGTTTTGCTCCATTTTACTACCTTTCTTGACACAGTGGTTAAGTTAGTAACATGGTTGCTAAGTGAATCTTGTTTCCCCATTGATTTTGATTGTCAGAAGGTTACAAAAGATGATCTCATGAACCTGGGACACTGCAACCATCATAAATATGAGTCAGTTGCCAAGTATCTGAATTTTGATCACATGACCCTGGAGCAGAGGTGGGTTCCTACCAGTTCGGACCAGTTCTATAGAGTAGGTAGTAAACCTAGGGAGTAGTTCGCAGAAC
>JANHFT010007241.1:32108-42824 GCA_032467955.1 Pseudoxenodon macrops
CTTTTGGCTCAGATCTTGCTTTTCTTTCGCTGCTATCATTTCAAACTCAGTAAAAGTACCTCTTCTCTACTTCAATGAAGTCGGGGGTTTTCTTTCTTGAATGGAGGCAGGCCTGACAGTATCAGTGTTCGGGGTGCCTTCAACGTATAACTACGCTAGCCACATGACCACAGATATGCTGGCTCCTTCAACTAAGAAACAGAAATGAGCACAATGTCCGAGATTCAGACATGACTGACAAGGAAGCCTTTACCTTTCTATACATTTCAATACTTATTGTTTAAATCGCAAAGTGTATTCTAACATACTGACCATTTCAGTGTCTAGACTGCACATAATATGCAAATACACACAAATTGTATAATCCATTACAATGCTGCATACTTTCAAAGATTTCAGACTACTTTGCATTAAAATCTTAACTGTATAGTGAACCACTATAACAGTTATAAACACCACCACCCCAAGAAAACCAGCATCTAACACTGATGTTTTTATTTTTTTTTAAAACCCTCCAGAACTGACTCTTTCCAGAAGGGCAAAGAATATTTAAAAGGGGGGTTCAAATGTGTCTTGCTGTTTCATAGGGAATACTCCAAACAGATGCACAGCATTCTCTGTGTTGGTTGTTTTGATGGAACAAGATTTAGTAGGGCAACAGCTGTGTTGTGGCTTGTGAAGTTATTTGCAAGAATATTTTGTAACCCTGATGCTGTAAGTGTTGTTTACTGATCTTTTCAGAATGACATCTACAAAGATTCCCTATGGTGGGTTATTAATTTATCCAGCTTTATTAATACACAAGATATGCTTGTACTGTTTACTGCATGCATTTGGATATGTATTTTGCATTGCAAATATTGTAGGTATACTATAACTAGGAATTTCTCCTTATGTCTTATATTAATATATAGAACAAGGTTTCAAGCCAGCTGAAATTAATTGTGATTTTGGTATAGGTTTCACAGTGAACCAGGGGTGAAATCGGCCTGCCTCAGGAGAGGTGGTAGGGACAATTTGAATTGGTTTGCAGAGCCAATAAAAATAGCCCTTGGTTGGCCCTGGCCATGCTTGCCTGCTCACCCACTCACCACTCACCTCTTTCGGCCGACTCATCTGTAAATCTGACTGAATCTAACTTCAATGCTCAGATGGCTAGAAACCAGAGGTGAAATTCAGCAGGATCTGACAGGTTCTGGAGAACCAGTAGCAGAAATTTTGGGTAATTCGGAGAACCACCAAATATCATCTCTGACTGGCCCCAGAGTGGGGTGGGAATGGAGATTTTGCAATATCCTTCTCCCAGCAGTGGGGAGGGAATGGAGATTTTGCAAAATCCTTCCCCTGCCATGCCCACCAAGCCATACCACGCCCACCAAGCCATGACCACAGAACCAGTAGTAAAAAAAAGTTGAATTCCACCATTGCTAAAACAGATAATAGGATAGCAGAGCAGGGGTGAAATTCAAAAAGAAGATATACCAATTATTATACACAAAAAAGAGGTACACAAATACTTACATAAGAGCAATAAGAGTCTTTTTTATTGTTTTGTGTATAATAATTGGTATATCTTCTTTTTGTAGATCATTAGGCAAAGAAGCAATGTCGACTTGGCCATCCCACCCACCCCCAGTCACATGACCACCAAACCACACCTACAGAGCTGGTAAGGAAAATTTTTGAATTTCACCCCTGCAGTGAGCAGATAACACAGTAAACAAGGTAAACTGCACCATTTCTGAATATAAGTGGACTGTCCCCCACAACTTCTATAAATGAACTCTTCCCTCTCCCCACCAATCACTAATGTAATGTTTAAAATTTAACTTCTTTTTCAGACATGGAAACTAAATGTGTATCAGGACATGTCATTTCCTCCACCCCAACCTATTCTACAGAGTTGTTCTTGTGGGCCTGCTCTCTTTCTTATAGCAGAGATGTAATAGACATCTAATAAACATATAAATAGTATTATAACAGACTGATCTACTACGATGACTGATTACATCCAAGTTGAAATGCTATACATAGTTCCCTCAGAATATAGCTTGTTTAGAACTGAGTTGAACCTACAGAAAAGCAACATTTGTATATCAAACAATGTTTTGCTTCTTTTGCAGTGAACAATTTTAGTTTGTAGAACAGAATAAAATTATCACTTACTATCATAATATTTTGAATCATAAATGTTTTCTGATAACTAATTACATTTTTTTAAAAGCAAAACAGAACTGCAGCACTGTCTACAGGACAAAAACAATGTTTACTGAAGGAATCCCAGGGCATTGAAATGGAGATATGTGTTTCAAAACTAATACAAGAATACTCTAAACATTAACCATTTTAAGAGACAGAAGAAGAAATGTGTTTCTGTATGGCACATAAGGCCCATTGGCAAAAGCCAACTTCCTCATTTTTCTTCCTTTAAATCAGTGGGGACTTCTGGCAAATGCCTCAAACAGTCCCTGCGGTTTTCTTGACAAGTGGTTTACCCTTGCCTTATTCTTAAGTGGAGAGAGGGAGACGGGGAAAGGAGGAGAGGAGAAGGGAGGAGGGGGAGAGGGAGAGAGGGAGAGACAGCAAGAAAGCCCAAAGATAACCAAAGATTGCCTTTTGATGAGCAATCACATTCTCCTAGTTTCTAGCCTGGTGCCTTAGCCACTATGCCAAACTGGCTCTCACAAAACCAATAACCTACTAGTTAAAAGACTGTTCTCTAATCACCATTCATTCTGGTTTAAATGGAGACAGTATTTAGGGACAAACCAGAGTGATCATCTCAATCAGTAGGCAGACAAAACACCCCAGTCTTAAACCATATAAACCTTTAAAAAGCAATCCAGCTATGAACTGAGCTCACAGTATAGAAGGAATTGATAATTAAAAAATCTTTTTAGTAGTGGCTCAATATGTCAGCCACACACTAACCACATTTCCTGAATTGACTTCAAGCAGTCGAATACATAAAGATCATTGCAGTATAAGGTTCACCTTTGGGGTCAACACCCCTGAACTGTTGTTAATAATCTGAAAGCTCAAGAAGGTCCACCAGGACTCAGTAGAGAATAAAATCCAATATGAGATGTACTTCTGGCTAATCAAAATCCCACAGGTGCCCCTTTCCCACCTTGATTATGCAAATCTATGAACCTTGCCCCTTTTATACATAGGAAGACAATTGGACCACACTTGGAACCTTTTATTTTCTTGATCAAACAATAGCATTTCATCCTGATTCAGTTCCACTAAACGAACCGCAGCAATTATAAGTATGCAGGAAATGCATTGCAGTGTACTTCTAAAGCACACTCTCATAAATGTTATCCAGGGTACTTAGCAGCAAAAAGTCACATTTATAAGCTACCAGAGTAAACAATTGATTAATTGGGGTATAAAAAACTAGATGGTGATGATAATGGGCAAGAATTATTCTCTTGTGGATATTTTGGGACCCTTTCTCATCTAGAAGATGATTGGGATAGGGGAGGAAACAAGTTGCATGTAATACAGGGTTATGAATTAGAAAATCTACATCTCCTTTTTTTCCATTCAGCATCATGATATGCTGTCTTGTCTTACCTGGAAAAAAAATGCTCAGGACATACAGGGGAAAACAAAAGACCAAAACAGTAAAAAGAATTTGTCTTATTTTTGGAGGTTAAAATGCATAAAGACAACAATAACATGATTAGACCTGATTCTGATAACAGTGTTCCAATATCTCAGGGATTGCCACAGAGAAGAGGGAGTCAAGCTATTCTCCAAAGTACCTGAGGGTAGGACAAGAAGCAATGGGTGGAAACTAATCAAGGAGAGAAGCAACCTAGAACTAGGGATGTCCCAAAGGTGCTTTTTCAAGAGGAAACTGGACTTTCTGGTTTTTCTTTTAAGATGTTTCGCTTCTCATCCAAGAAGCTTATTCAGTTCTGACTGGATGGTGGGGAATGAAAGGATTTATACTGCTGACCATTTTCTTTGATAGAAATGTCTTCAAAGAAAAACCAGGAAGTCCAGTTGCTTTTTGAAAAAGCACCTTTGGAACAATCATGTCCTAGATGATTGAGAATCTCCATAGACATCTAGAACTGAGGAGAAATTTCAGGACAGTTAGAACAATTAGTCACTGGAACAACTTTCCTCCAGAAGTTGTGAATGCTCCAACGTTGGAAATTTTTAAGAAGCGATTGGACAACCATTTGCATAAAATGGTATAATGTTTCCTGCCAGAGCAGGAAGCTGAAGTCCAGCCGCTGGACTAGAAGACCTCCAAGGTCCCTTCCAACTCTGTTATTCTATTCTATTCTATTCTATTCTCCCAAAAACTGTTATTTAGCCATACAGCAAAGTCATCAGCGAACATGGTGAAAAAAGAGTTTGAATTACGAACATTCCTGGGAATATTTCATCAACTGAAATTTTATTGACCTATTTGGACTATCAGAGCAAATATAAGCTTCATACCTGAGGTAACATTCATTTGCGAGGCTTTGCCATTGGGAAATGGACCTATTATTTTTTTTCTGTATCATTCACTGCCACCCTACCAACCAAGTAATTAGACTTCCAGTGTGTTTCATTCAAGTCACAGTTGAAAATGCGGAGAGGGAAGGTGGGAGCTGTTGAAAAGCAATCTCATTTAAAGAGTGAAAAGCATATTTCAGCTTTCAATTCTATCTTTGTTTAGCTGGTTTCGTTATATTGATGCTAGCAGGTAAGCCAACCTAAATTAGAATAGAATTCATTTCTTAGGGTTTTGACTCACTACATTGGAGGGGGGGAGGGTCTGAAGCGAATGGCCAAAGAAAGGAAGTCAACAAAAACAAAATTTAAATAACTGCTATTCTTTTGTGGCAGCAGGCAGCCACTACATAAAATGGTAAAAGGCAGTAAGTTTGCTCCCCAGTAGATTATAGCTCAAAATGATAAGTATAATGTATGTAACAGCCTACTATGAGTAATATACTGCAGTAGTAACTCGAAACTTGGCATTCCTCTCAGAATGTCTTCTAAAGGACTTGAAAGAAAGAATACAATTTTCCTCCATGTGCCTCCATAACAAAAACGCACAACCTCAACTGATGGTATATTAAGCAGATGATTATTTGGGTACAAATAAAATGAAAACATGAATCCAATGGAAGCATTTCCATTATGTCTGTATAACTATCTACATCATCTGTATCTATAACGTTATTAACATTTTGAGGAAGAAAGATAAAAATTAACAAAAACTAATATTTAGAATAAAAGAAAGATAAGAAAAAGCTAAAAGTGGAAGGAAGGAAGGAAGGAAGAAGGGAAGAAAGAAAGAAAAAGAAAGATAACTTTTTAAATGTAATAAACATTATAACAGGTTAATAAATGTAAATTAACCTGTTACTCTATAGTTATAGCATGACTTAATTTTTAATAATCAAAACCTTATATCATAATTTCATATATATTTTTAGTCATAAACATTAAATTTAGCCAATGTCTTTTGTTTAATCAAAGTTCTCAGTTTGGTCATCTCACAAGTTCCATCATTTTCTCCATTTGTTCTTCCATTGTGGGCAATGTTGAATCTTTCCATTTTTGTGTATATAATAATCTCACTTCAGTTTTCATATATACTGTAAAAATAAAGTTTGACTTAAACTGTTTATCAATCAGTTCCAAAAGAAAAGCATCTGGTTTCAAATATATATTAACCTTTAACATTATCTATATTAATGAATAAAATTAAATCAATTTTTTCCTGGATTTTTTACACATCTATCAAGCATGATAAAATGTCCCCTTTTATTTTTTATATTTCCACCATAAATTTGAAGTACCTTTACACATTCTAAACAATTTTTCCAGAGCAATACACTAAAATACATCATTTTATAAACAGTCTTTTTAGATTATAATATATTGTAAATTTCAGACATTTCCACATATTCTTCCTGTTCAATTTGTATATTATAAGAAATGTTTTTAGTCCAATTTCACTTGTTTTGTTTCAAATTTCTATTAAAAAATGTATATGTTTGAATAACAAAGTATTAAACATTTGTACTTAATTCTACTTCAAACCCGGTCTTAAAATGATCAAAATCAAAATTATTTTAACTACTTTAAATCTTTGTAATTATTGTATATTAAAAAAATCAATTGAGAAGATTATCCTGCTGCCAGCTATTCTCTTGATTTTATTTTGCATTCTGTTTGACAAAATTTTAGTATGTCAAAATAAGTGAAACCCTTATGTTTACTTATCTTTTATAAAATCTTTTATAAAAACTTATTGTGCCAAGATCCACAATGTTATCATGAATGCTCAAGCTGGTTTATATTTGTTCCATGTCCTCAAGATGGTACATATAACAAAATGATTTTTAAAAACTAAGTTAAGCTTGGCTTTGCCATACCATAAATATTCATGCCATCCAAATCTCAAGTCATGTCCTTCTAGGCCCAAAAACGTTTTTTAGTAGCAGAGGTGGGTTCCTACCAGTTCTAACCAGTCCTTTAGAACTGTTAGTAACTCGGTGATGATGTCACGGAGCCATTTCTGTCGGTTTCTCCATGGGTGCTGCCATCTTGGATTTTTTTTTATTGCTGCACTTATGCACACTTGCACGCAAGCATGACCCTGAGCAAACTGGCAGCAAAACGATCTATAATCCATCCCTGCTCAGCAACAAGCTTTCAAATCAGGTATTCTTGATCCTCCTCCTTCATTTACATCATTTACATTATATTGAACTCATTTTCCCCCCAGCCACATAAATTTAGATCATAGAATCATAGAAGGAACCTTGAAGGCCTAAGGCAGGAGTTCTTATACCATCGCAGACAAATATTGTCCAATCTTTTATTGAAAAACTCCAGCAATAAGAGTACCCAACACAACTCCCGAAGACAAGTGAATCCATTGATTAATCACTCTCACTGTCAAGAAATTCCTCCTTATTTCCAGGTTGAATCTTCCTCTGATGAGCTTCTACCCATGGCTTCTTGTCCTGCTCTCAGGTGCTACACAAACTAAATCAATGCTCTCTTCCCTGTGACAGTGCTTCAAGTATTGGAAGACTGTTATCATATCTCCCATGAGCCTTCTCTTTATTAGGCTAAATATGCCAAGTTCCCTTAGCCATTCATCATATGATTTAGCCTCCAGCCCCTTTATCATCTCCATTGTTTAATTGGTACATCAAATGTCGAAACAGATATTGTCTGAAATAAAAATAGCATTCTAGGTGAAACATCCATCTTAATCGCAAAAATTCTCCCCATTAATGACAATTGTGTTCTCTCTCATTTTATCTTCATTCCAAATTGTAACATAATAATTTTGAATTTTGAAATAATGAACAATTCATATTTGTCATATTAATAGACAAGTATTCTATCTTCTTCCTCTTCTTACAGCTTATTTTATTCATTAATTTCTAATATTTTATCAGAATTGTTGGGGATCGTTCTAAACCTTAAACAAAATTCTTTCAGTTCCAATAAAGTCAAATTATCCAACTGTCATCCAAAAACCTCTGTTGCCAACATGTGCCAAACAGGTTGGCCAGCACACAAGCATCTGGCTTTGGTCAAAGTTCTTAAATAGTTTTTAAAATTCTCAGATAGACAAAATTGGTAGTGAATGACTTGCTTTACTCACTCATTTATTCCTTCTGCTGTGGGCAGTAGAGGAGGTAAATTTAAAGGTTATTTGAGAGTTCCATTTTTTTAAAATAAAGTTAAGAAAATCCTAAATATCTAAAGGAAACAGTCTTCAGGACACTGTTATTTTATATTGATTGGTTTATAGTAATTGTATGTTATGTTGTATTTTAATGAGATTGTAAATAGAATAAATATACAATCATAGAACATAGAATATTAGAATTGGAAGGGATCTTGGAGGTCTTCTAGTCCAACCCCCTGCTTGAGTAGGAAACCCTATACCATTTCAGATAAATGGTTGTCCAGTCTCTTTTTGAAAGCCTCCAGTAATGGAACACCCACAACCTCTGAAGGCAAGCTGTTCCATTGGTTGATTGTTGCTATTGTTAGGAAATTTGTCCTTAGTTCTAGGTTGCTTTTCTCCTTGGTTAGTTTCCATACATTGTTTCTTGTCTTGCCTTTTGGTGCTTTGGAAAATAGTTTGAGCCCCTCATCTTTGTTGAAGCCCCTCAAATATTGAAACCATGCTATCATGTCTCCCCTAGTCCTTCATTTCATTAGACTAGACAGACCCAATTCCTGCAACCATTCTTCACATATTTTACTCTGCAATCTAAGGAATAATTAATGTAGAATCAATTTAAAAACAGAATAATAGTTTCCCATGATTTGCATGAGAGAATGTGCACTACAATGAAACTTTTACAGTTATTATGACTGAGAATTTCTTCGTACACACAAAAAGCCCTCTAAAATGCTGATTAAAAGGCTACAGTAAATGAAATAAGTGTCTTTAGACACATTTTGTTTTTATGTCACTCAATTTCTTTCTATTCCAATTTTTGCTCAGTTCTCCATTTCTATAAAATAATTTCTGTTGGCATATAACACCCATGAATGATTTACTTAACGGTTCTTCCTGGAAGATTACTTTCCTTCTAATGATAATTGCCTAAAATCTTTAGCATGAAACAGTATTTTTGCCAAGAGATGATTGGTAGTAAAATATAAAATGACAGCAGTAAAAGTATAAAATAATTTGATGACTATTCGCCTGCAGGAAAGTTTTGTTGTGTAGCTTCAATGTTTTTCTCAACCATGACAGATTTATAAACTCAGAAGGGAATTTCCATAGTTTGAAAGCAAAAATATCTGCTAAATGCTATTAACTGCAAGATGAGACGGCTGGAGCAACATGAAGCATTTCATCAAGGAATTTCATATTGCCTCCTCATCTTGGCATGGAAAATCATGTCCTTTTGAAGTACAAGCAAAGTACAGCCACTTTATACAGTCCTAAAGCAAAATTCAGGTTCATTAAGGCCCTGTCATCAAGGAGTATCTACATTTCTTAAGATTATTCCAATATATATTTTAGTAGCTTCCATTAAAATGAGCATCATCATATTCCTGTGGTATTCAGATTATTGGCTGTTAGAAGGAAACCACAAAACTTAGTTTAAGATTATATTTTGGATTAGAAAAAAGGAACATCATAAAGTTTTAAAGATGTCAAAACAGAGAGTACAGCTAGGAGACCAATCTTTTCACTATATGTGTGGGTCTGTGTATCTGCATGTCTATGTATAAAATGCATGTTATAAAAGGGGTGAAGCTTCACTTACCCACTCTTTTGACATCTTTGATACTCTTAGCCCAACACACATACACATAGACACACACAGCCTTGCTGGAAATCCTTTTGTGGCTTAGGACCACAAAAATTGAAAGGAACTATCTTCATATGTACAGCATTTCTACCAAGAGCTAAGATCATTTACAGAAGCCTTCCTCCAACTGCTCTCTGACTGGTTTTCCAACTTTTCAGTGAACTCTAGAAATAGTTTCCCCAGAAGTTACATCCATACCTATCTTATTATGTGCTACTTTGTTACCAAAAGGTGCTTTTTCAAAAGGCAATTGGACTTTCATGATTTCCCCCCCTCAAAAATGTTTCACTTCTCATCCAAGAAGCTTCTTAAATTCTGGCTGAATGGTGGGGAATGGAAGATTTTATATTCCTTAGTAGTCATCTGGTCGTTAGTACTATAAAGATCAGTTGTTAGCTCTCTGAGGGTCATTGAGGCCACTTGAGGAGGGACAGGTTATCTGTACCCTTAAAATCACCTGAATCAGAGTGCAAATGGGTGTGGAACATTCTTGGGACTGCTGAAAAGACTCTATGTTGTCATATCCCCTCCCTTTTGTTGAGTTTACACTCTGATTCAGGTGACCTGGCCTGAAGGTACAGATAAACCCCCAAGCGGCCTCGAAATTCAATGGCATCAATTAAAACCAATGTAAACATCAATTAACAACATGGTATAAAAGAGATAGATTTGACCATTCTTCTAAAGGAAGAGCAAATAGGGTTCAGAATGCAAATTGCAGAGTATATTCCACTGCCTGAACAAGCAGGACAACTATCTTCTCCAATCTGCCAAATAATAAGGTTTTGATGGCTGGAGGCATCTTTACAAAAGTTTATGTGGCAGAACTTAATGAAGACCACATTGCAAGACATTTCAATGTGATGGCACAGTGTAATCAGGGCAAGGATGGGTTGCCAAATTTTAGCAGCTTGGAAAGTATTGCAGCTAAAACATTAGCCATAACTTGCAAAAGTCAATCCAGTAATTACAGAACTGAACCCTAACAAGTTACAGAGTTGCTTGTTTAGGGACTCTCCATCCAAATCAACTGTCTCTCTGCCTTGCTATTTATCAACAGTATCTTCATTTGGTCAGAATTTAACCTAATTTTGTTCTTTTGCAGACAAATTATCAAATTTAAGAAACATATATGGATATGAACTGATTTCCTGGATTTATATGATAAACAACAATAGTGGGGCTGCTTAAATTTGGAATAGCACCCCATTCCAAATTGTTAGATGACCTTTTCTAGCGGTTTCATATACTGCAGATATTAAAGAACACAGGACAGGACAAGATGTAACATTTATGAAATCAGGCTTAAAGGTTACACCTTCAGAAAAAGGTGAGCTCTTATTCAGAATGTTTTTCACCCCTTTCCTCTCTTTAAGAACCAAATAAACACATGCGG
>JANHFT010007242.1:12352-23302 GCA_032467955.1 Pseudoxenodon macrops
CCGAAACGTTGTGCTAATGGCATCTTTGATTCTACACGGGAAAGAACCCGAACAACAAAATACCTACATATATATATGTGTGTGTGTGTGTGTGTGTATGTATGTATGTATGTATGTATGTAAGGCTAGTCTACAAATTGGATTAATCCAGTGTTTTTGTCCCCTGCGTAAGGGGATCTTTCTCCCTTGTTGCATATTCATGCATTATCATTAATCTTTAAATAAAATTAATTTCTTTTTTCTCTTAAGTGTATTCTGATCCATGCCGCAGAAAAAATGGCAGATCTGGATAAACTTATTTAAAAGTTTTATATAGCTGCCCAATTTATGGAATTATAAACTGCAAAATTATAAATATGGGAAATTAAACAGAAAATAATGATTACATTAAAAAAAACATGAAATCAAAGGAAATGAAATCCATAACTTCAATTAAGTAGTGTTTGACTTGGGCAGTATATGAATGAGAGACAATGAGGAAATCCCATAGATTAGAGCAGGTAAATTGGGAAGGGGAAAAAAATAACGAAGAGTGCAAATTGGCTCATGGGAAACAATAATTAGTTGTTTTAATCATTTGATTGACTTAACTGTAATCAATTTGCTAAGATTTAATTAAGCATCCCTAGTTATTCATAACATTTCCATAATGTCTTCATGGTAAAATAGAGACTTCATCTATCTCATTTATTTTCATTCTTTCACCCATAGATTGTCAGCTTGAATATTTTAAAATTTCCTAATTTTTAACAGTTTATCCACTAAAGCTGCCAACTTATTTTTTTAGTTGCTGAATGAGAGAAAAAGAGGATTTCATAGGTTAAATATATAGAAGCCATAGCAGGTAGCAAACACTAAAAAATTAACATTGCCTTTTAGTAAAATATTAAAATATCTTTCAAAATAGTATATGGTTTAATGAACTAATAAATGGAGGTCAAAGAGAGGAATTTTTCTCATTTCAAACTCCAAAACTTTGAGATATACGTTTGGGGATATATCATCAAATATTTTTGTTTGCATTTATTCAAACACATTCTAGCATTTGTTTATAGAAATTCCCAGAATGTTGTGAAAAATAAAAACAGAACATCACTATACAGAAAACAATTAATTAAAACTAAAAACAACCATCCCTCTAGAGAGAACAGTAACAAAAGGAGCAATGTATAATAATCCAATATGTTGGCCCTAAAGCAATTATAGAAGCCTGGAATAAAATTATAATTTCATTCATATCTTTTCCTAAAAGTATTATTTATAAGAATTGTATGCCTCCAACTTGAGGCAGTAAGATTCCAGTAATGGTTCTATGTTCAGAGTGATACAGATTGAGCTATCCCACTGGAAATAAATTCCTCCACATATGCTAGTAAGCACCTGTTGTTCTAGAGATTTCAAATGGTGGCAGTTTTCCAATAACTATCAAAATAAAATATAATACTACTGGCATAAAATAACATAGTAGGGAGTACAAGGAGGAAGTTTTTGTTTTTTGCTGCAAACTTTTAACATTCCGATTCCAGATTAAAAAAAAAAACACTACTGTACAGCTACTTTAAAAAAAAGCTGATTCAGAGAGTAAAGCTGTTTCCAATGGAAGGTTTCTTGCATCATCTTTCTAAAAGCTAAATTTGGAAAGCTTAAATTTCCAAATTTTCTCCTTAACAAATGATCATTCATTCAGTGAGCATTCAATGTTAGGACACTACTAAATGAAAGTAATTACAACCAGTCCTTGGAATTTCACCTGCCCCCCCCCTCCTGTGGTAACATGATCGTGATCTGGGCCTTTCACAATTGATTCACATTTACGACTGATGATACTTCCTGTGATCACATGATCATTCTTTGCAACCTTCCCTGCTACTGTTGCTTCCCCAGAAAGTCAGTGGGGAAGCCAGCAGGAAAGGTGGCAAGTTTCTGGGATAAGTCTCCCCCATCTGTGCAACCTGACCCCCATCTGCACAGCCTGTACCAGCCACCTGTGCATATTTTCTGATCTGGGTAAGGCTTTTTGTGCACCCTCCCTGAACCCATGCCTCCATTGCACCCTCATGTACCCCCTCAATCTTCCTTGACCCATGCCACTCCCATGATTCCTCACACACACTTCCTGACCTTCCCTCTGTCCCCTTGTTCTCCGTCCCAACTGGCAACACCCACTTACTTGCCTGTCAACCTGAGGCTTGCAACTTCCTTCCAGCTTCCCCACTGACTGGTTAGGTTCCAATTGCGGTTGTAATTTGAAGGCTTTCTGTAGAACAAAGTAGGAAATTCTTATTTTGAAACAGAAAAAAGGTGATACCATATAGCAGATTGGCAAAGAAGAACAAATAAATGAAACCTCTTTTGATATGTGAAAAGTTTCTTTTTTAGTTTCTATAAAGATGATGTTACAATTGCTTATAAAGGATATGATTTCTAGATTTTTAAAACTCACCTCCCTCCTTTACTTTGTCTTAAAGAAATGGTGGTGTTTTTACATTTCACTGGTTCCTTCTTGCTAAATTAGTCAATATTTGGATTAATGCATTCTATTCATCTCTCTTAATGTTGGAAAACAGGTTTTACTGGTGGGAATTAAGTCATTCAAAAGTGCATTCAAAAGCAGTGCATTATATTTATGACTAAACAAGAAAAGTAGTATCTTAATTTATGCAGTATTTGCGATTAGTTAGAAAAAAATATAGCACGGTAAATAAACTTTTATAACTTTGCTAATATTTTGTGACAGAAAAACCTATTTTAAAGTTAATAAAATATAGAGAGTATTGACTCTTTGTGATTACATGGCCATATCTATGCAGTCTCCTTGGCAAATATATAATTGAAATTGCTACGGTACTTCATTCTGGATTAAAAAAAAATCTTCTCTCTAGTTTACAATCATAGAATTCTCCAATAGATTTCTATCAAAATATTAATCAAGTCTATTTCTGTATAGCAGTTAAGGTCATCCAGATACTGCTTACCACACTACAGTGTCTTTCCCACATGACACATGTTTATTTTTGCTAGTATTCACTGCCATCACTCTCCCAACCACTCTTGGGATATAGGCCTAAGTCCTCCCCCCCCCATGCCTTCATTTTTCTCTTAATTAGAATACACAAGGACACTTTAAGATCTTCAATTACTGATTTTACAGAGCAGAAGTGTCCACGAGGGATCAAAAAAGTCAAGATGGTGGCAATGACTTGTGGGTTCTATTTTTGAACCGTCAATAACCAGATTGACTCAGATGCAATAGACACAAAGCCCTGGATAGCTGGGTGGTTGGGCTTTAAAAAAAATCTATTTTAATGACTTGCAGGGAAGGGTGCAGGAGACTTGACTTTACAAAAGGAAAGCCTGCAAATTAAAAAGCAATTGTAAATTACAAGTGCCTTCAACTAATGCAGAAATTACTTTTAATAAAACTTTTCTATTTAATTGACTTTTCTGTAAGTTCATTATGCAGTATTCTTCAAGGTCCAATTTCACGGTATTTTCATTTTTTAGAACTATAGAATAACAGAATTGGAAGAGACCTTGGAGGTCTTCTAGTCCAACCCCCTGCTTAGGCAGGAAACTCTACACCAGTTCAGACAAATGGTTAGCCAATCTCTTGTTAAAACTTCCAGTGTTGGTGCATTCACAACATCTGGAGGCAAGTTGTTCCACTGATTAATTGTTCCAACTGTCAGAAAATTTCTATGTAGTTCTAAGTTGCTTCTCTCCTTGATGAGTTGCTTTTTGTTCTACCCTCAGGTGCTTTGGAGAATAGTTTGACTCCCTCTTCTTTGTGACAATCCCTGAGATATTGGAACACTACTATCATGTCTCCACTAGTCTTTCTTTTCATTAAACTAGACATACCCAGTTAACCCTCTCACAATTACTACTATTGAGCAAGGTACGACATCTACTTTAATTCTATAATTCATAGATATTTCTGACGTATACATTTTTGCTAACTTAATCCCTGTTTATCTCTCTGTTGGCACTCTCTATGGAGCTGTAGTCCTTTTTCTAGAAAGTTTGATCTATCGTTTTATCTTTTTAAAACTTTCTGTTCATCTTTTTTTATTGTTTGTTCCTTGTTGAAGTTCTTGATTCTTCTCTTCTAAATCTTTGGTCTATTTCAGGAAAGTGGCTTGAAGAACATTTTTCCTGATCCAGATCTGAGGGAAGGAAATAAATGCTCCTTTTTTTCCTGGTGGCCTGTCTATCTTTTACTTTGCCTCTTTATTTGACTCCTGGGCTTTGTTCTCTTTATTCAGCCTGTCCATTATAAAGCCTATGGTGGCAGAATTCCCAGGCAGCCATCTTGTCTTTCCTCCTTCTCCCCCACTCGGGTCCAGTTTAAGGGGCCCAGGTGCCACTAGCTGACCGGGGAAGGGAAGGGCTGTCTCCTATGTTGGCCATGCCCACTCCTTAACGAAGGCTTATTTTCGGGGCAGGGTGTCTATTTACGCCCACCCCAAAAATCAGGGTTGGCCTTATTTTCAGGACATGTCATGTTTTTGGGGAAACATGGTACTATCCTGGAAATTTGCCTCTAGGTCTTGTACTTTTACTATTACTATTATGCTATAAATAGTTTTTATGCTTGGAAAAGCAATTTACTATTAAATAATAGGGTATAAATTTAGAAATAAAAAGTTTAGTGATGAAGAATAAGTAATAAATGTTTGCTTGTAATATCTGGTAGAAGAGTTAAAGTAAAGAACTCTGGAAAGAAAGAAGAGAAGCACATCTTGAGTTTGTGTCAAATGCCCACCATGAGCAGCCCACCCCAGCTATGCCCATCATGCCCACATCTACCCCTGGCCCTCCGAGATCAAACACAACACTGATGACACCCCTGCTATACAACAACTTTAAGAATACAAACACAACACATAGAATAAAGATAACTGGCTTTCCTCCTTTCGCAATGTAACTTAGCAGATAGTATAGGGTCTTCTTAGAAAGGATTGCTAGATCTACCTTTTCTAAGGTTAGCACTGTACTGGGGCATTCCATTCAGCCTCTGCTTTATATCCACAATACATATTTTCTAAGGGGTTTCTCTAGATATGTGTAGCTCTTTCATCCAAAGATGGAAAGGTGCTCTGGAATGGGTGTAGATCAGGGGTGAAATGTAAAATTTTTCCTACCGGTTTTGTGGGCGTGGCTTGTGGGCATGGCTTAGTGTGGTCATATGACTGGGGGATCAAAAGACAGAAACTCACATTAACAATGTCCTGCTGGAGCAGGGTTGGGCTAGATGACCTCCAGATCCCTTCCAGCCCTGGATTATCCTCTGAAGCTGCCTCTAGTGCCAGGTTTGCAGTCCTTCCTTCCTCTCCTTTTACCCTCCCTCCCTCCCTCTCTCCCTTCCTTTCTTTCTTTCTTTCCACCCCATCCCATTTTTTGCCTAAATCCCCCATTTTTTGCCAAACCTGCTGAGACCAAAAACAGATCCCCCACCTCCATTTTTTGCCTAAAACCCCCGTTGTTTGCCTAGCAGGCTTTAGGGAAGCCTGCTGAGAGCAAAAACGGACTCCTCACCCCCCCTGTTTTTGCCGGGCTGGGGTGAGCGAGCGGCGACCAGGGGGACCGGTTCATGGGTGTAGCCAGCCAGCCATCGTTACCGGTATGTTGAACCAGGCCATATGTCCGGTAACGGTTCTGCTGAATTGGTTCAAACTGGGAGCATTTCACCCCTGATACAACCTTAAGGTAAACCGCTCCAGAATGTACAATACTTGTATTTTTGCAGAAAATACAGAAAAGACTTCAGCAACAGAGTGGTCAATGCCTGGAATGCACTACCTGACTCTGTCGTTCCTTCCCCAAACCCCCAAAACCTTAACCTTAGACTGTCTACTGTTGACCTCACCCCATTCTTTAAGGGGTGTGCATAAGCACATCAATGTGCTTACCATCCCTGTCCTATTGTCCCCATTTATTCGTATCTATTTCCTGTATTCATTATCATGTTTATATTTATATCTGTTATCTTATATATGCTTGACAAATAAATAAATAAAACAAAATAAATAAGAATGCAATCAACTATTTCCCCAGGTATTTACCTGATCTGTGTTTTTCCATGACTGGAAGCTACAAATGTCTAACAAATCAAATAGGATTATTGCATGCAACTAATGGGAGCCAGTACAGTAGTCATTTCAGAATTTCATTTCTACTTCAATGAAAACTGTCCATTTACTTTTCTCCAAATGTGAACAATACAAATTTGACCTCCAAACTTTTGCATTAGCAAAAGCAAAAAGCTGTAAAAAAAAAATTCCAGAAGCACTGAGTGTTGTGGAGTTACTTGCACATGGAGACTGGACAAAATTTTCACTTTGCAGGCTTCACCAAGGACAACAGTAATTCAAAATTATGGTAAAATCAAGTATTGTAAAAATCAAGGATGAAGGAATCATAGCAGTTTGTTTCTACATATTTGGTTAAATATGAGGTTAGACAGATCTCACCTTCCAAGTTCTGAATGGCCACCATTTCTTGGCTGATATCTAGGGTCAACCGGGTTCTTACAGGCCAGATCTGACCATCCCTAGTTTTGGGAGAAATTCCATAATGTCAGATGTACAATGTCATTGAAAGAGTGTTTGTAGCCTTGGGTCTTTCCTTACAGTTAGAGAGTGTAGTTTTCTGCTTCAAATTAATTGCTATGTTAATTATGCAGTAAGGTTTTTGACACCTCCCAAACTGCGAAGTCTGTGCTGGCTCTCCTCTCCACAGAAATGAAGATTTTTCTCTAGCCTGCCTCTTTTGTAGTCAGTATTTTTAACAACCTCATTAGTGAGGATTTCTCCTCTTTGAAGAAAGCAAGCCTTACTGCAGAGCATCTGGAGCAAGTGGAAAGTTAGAGCTGCAGATCACAGGGATGCCATCTGCAACAGCTCTGGAGCACATTGCAACTGCTACTAGCAAATATTTTACTGCTCTTGGTTTTCTCCGCTTCTGGGGAGGTCCTAAATTAAGTGGAAAGTCAACAGATTAAGGTTTCTTCAATGTTGCATAATGGGTTGGAACCAAATGTAGTTGTATAGTGAGTAAATCTGTTGCAATCAACAGGGATAATCTTAGTTACATCAATTCCAGTTAAATTACTTCAATTACAGTACAATCAAATCCCTAGTTCTACACCCACTTTCAATGGGTCATTCAACGTAGACATTAAAAATTTTAAATAGTCTGCTACAATGTCCTTCCTGTTAATAACTACTTCAGCTTCAATCGCAATAATACACAGGAAAACAATAGATATAAACTCAGGGTAAACCGCTCCAAACTCAATTGCAGAAAATATGACTTCAGCAATAGAGTGGTCAATGCTTGGAATGCTCTACCTGACTCAGTTGTTACTTCATCAAACCCCCATAAGTTTCAACCTTAAACTGTCTACCGTGGACCTCACCCCATTCCTAAGAGGTCTGTAAGGGGGCGTGCATAAGCGCATCAGCGTGCCTACCATCCCTATCCTACTGTCCCCATTTATTTGTACTCATTTCCTGTGCTCATGTCCATGTTTATACTTATACCTGTTATCTCGCACATGTTTGACAAACTAAATAAAATAAAAATAAAAATAAAATTGTTCCTCAATTTGATGGAACTGGCCAAGCATTTGAAGGGCCTGGCAGAAAATTGGTGAAAAATATGGAAGTTCTTTGATAGAAGGACATTGTCAGTTTTGGAAGTAGAAATTGATTCAACCCATGTGTCATGCCAAACAATGATTTGTTTAACTACTATTATGGAATACAGCAGCTTGCTGGGCTCATAAACAGTTGCCAAAGCACATGGCATAGCAGACAAGTCTTTTTGGTCAGTTCTCAATTTAAAAAAAACGTTATGCAGAAGTGAATGCAATAGTATTTCTTTTTCATAAGCTATTATACAGCACAATGTTATAATCTAAAGGGTCTAGAATTTTGGACTACAGACAGACACAGACAGACAGGCAGACAGACAGGCACACACACACACACATACTTTCTTAGATTTATATCCCACCTTTTGTACAGGAGCTCAAGGGAGCATATGCTCCTTCTCCAAGTCTTTCCCACAACTATCACCTTGTGAAAAAGGTTGGGCTAAGTGAGAATGGCTGACCAGGGAGCTTCTGTGGCTGAAGGTAGATTAGATCCTGTGTCTTCCTGAGGAGACATCTCCATCACTATACCACAATGGCTGTATTATAGCACTAGCACTTACTTATATACTGTATGCTTTGCAGCCCTCTCTAAACAGTTTACAGAGTCAGCATATTGCCCCCAACAATCCGGGCCCTCATTTTACCAACTTCGGAAGGATGTAAGGCTGAGTCAACCTTGAGCCAGTGAGAATTGAACTGTCAAACTGCTGGCAGATGGCAGTCTGCAGAGTAGCCTGCAGTACTGCATTCTAACCACTGTGTCACCACAGCTCTGGAATTATATCTATGGAAAGTCACACAAAATTCCCCAGAATTTACTTCTGAATGATCATGCATACTATTAGCTATTAAGCTGTCCTAAATGGAGTCAGGAATAGGTGTACATTGACTTCAGATCTTATGATGACTTGCAATGATTAGCTACTATCTTAGATAGAGTACAAGTCTTTCCAAACAATGCTTGAAGAAGCCTACCTCTTACTTTCCAAAATGCTAATATTATTAGCCACAGTATCATTTCTGTTCCCAGCTCTTTTTATACTCTGCTTCTACTGGAATGAAAAAAGGGACTTCAAGGCAGTATGGGGCAACCACAGCTGATATGAGAGGCAAATGGTTCCAATAGATGAGTATTGACCATTTACATGTTCTACGAAAACACCAATTACCTTCTTAGTTGCACTTATGCCGATTTGCCTTCTGCAGTTAAAGTTAGTAAGCTTGCAGCTAAGGTTATTGGAAGGGTCTCCAACAGTAAAGCAATGGCGGTGGTTCGACTTAGCAAGCCTATTCAACTCTAGTTTTAACGCTTCTTCCTGAGCTAGAAATCTGGGTATCTGCTGGGTATCTGTCTCTATGGCTGTTTTTCACCATTCTATGGAGTCATGTTTTTTCTGAGACACAGTCTGCTTCTTCCTACATCATCTGAGGTAACAGAAGGATAAGAGGCATTGTACTGTGCTCCTCTGAGGCAAGGTTTTATATTAGGATGACTTTGGAAGAATTAGAGCATGCCATTAATCTATGAAACATTGCAGCATAACAATTTGGAGGATGACTTCAGACCACCAGAGAAATAATGTTGGTGAGAAACATGACTTGAGAGCAAACGATTTCATCCCTTAACCATTAAGGCCTTAGATCTCATGCTGAACAACTTGTTTCGAGCAAGCTTTATTGCATTCTGGCTGACAGGTTGAGCTGGAAGAAACCGGAGAATTTTGAAGGAAGAAACATCCCAAGGCTTTGAATGTTGATGTACTATTTTATATTGGCCATGGGGTGACCTTGCTTCCATTAAATGGCATCTGTAACCTAGTTACAATTGGCATTCTAGGAAGATTGCCCTTGAGTAGTTTTAAGAGCATTTATTTATTTTACTATTTTGTTGCAAACTGCTATCTTCAGGCAATTTCTTGCAAAAGTGAAGGATGTTTGTATCAGTGATAGGTGCAAAGAGATAGGAAGACAACCCACTGAATGATGTATATCTACATGCATTACAAGTGCACATAAAGTTTTGGTAAGAAATATGCTTGGTTGTGTGAAAATCAGTGCTAAAGAAAAAGGATAGAACAATGCAAAGCATCAAAAGAAGATAGACTTGTTATTTTGCCAACCCAGTTAAAAAGAGTTTGTAACATGCACCTAACAAATAATTTGTGGGTGATTCATTGAATATAACAGGTCCTAGTTGATTTTCTATTAATATAACTTTAATGACATAGGTAGACATTGATGTGCAATTAATTTAGCCTAATTGCATATAAACATCTACCCTATGCCATTAAAGAATCAGAGATAAGTCCGAACAGCTGATGAAAATCTGTATCAGAAATATATGCAGCTGCTACTCAATGTAACATTTCATTTCATTTTTAAACACAATGTATAAAAAGTCTATTCTGTGTCTTGTTGAGGTCAGCAGCAAAATACTTACTTCCATTGATCGGATCAAAATTAAAATCCAGATGGTCCATCATTACGGGACCAGAGGGGAGGGGAATCTAAGTATAATAAAATTATCTAAAATGTTGTTTAACTGTATAAAGTGATAGAAACTAGTATTAATTAAATCATCCCACTAAGTGCTCTTCATTTTGATGGACAAGATCATTTAGGTCTGCCTTCCTCAACCTGTCATTCTTTCTATGTGCTGCCAAGTGCAATTTTCAGACCATCTCTGTACATCTGGGTGGACAAGGTTGATTTAAGGCATTATTTTTCCAGTACCAGTTGCTGTACTTTGCAGGAATCTGAATTAAAAAGTGTATATACTGTGCATCCCTGAAAATAAGACCTGGTCTTATTTTATTTTGGGCCTCAAAATAAGCACCAGGTCTTATATGGGGGGGATGTCTTATCTTAGGACTGCCGCAGCCAGGTCCACACCCCGACACCTGTTGTGGTCCTAAGGTAAGAGGGTGTGGGGCACTTGGGGCAGGTCCACCCCCACCCCAGTCCTAGCTTGATTTTTACACATGCGCCTCACCCCACCTCATACAACCAGATGGTGGGAAGGGGTGGGCGGGGTCTTAACTAGGGCTTATATTGGGTGCACACAAAGAAATCAAGCTAGGGCTTATTTTCAGGATAGGTCGTATTTTCGGGGGAAGCATGGTAGAATATGTGTCATCTAATAGTATATAATTCTATTACTATAATTGTGTGTGTATATATATATTTGTTTTTTGAGGTTTTCACGGGTGCCTGAATGTAGGTATTTTGTTGTTCGGGTTCTTTCCCGTGTAGAATCAAAGGTGCCATTAGCACAACGTTTCGGTAAAATC
>JANHFT010007242.1:54965-67094 GCA_032467955.1 Pseudoxenodon macrops
GGGGGGGGGGGGCCAATTCCATGCTTCAACTGCCTCAAAAACATGAATAAGTGACTCAGGAACTACACTTCATTCACTTCAACTGCAAATATACTAACGTACAAAAAAGGACTCAAATATGTTAAGTATGATGTTAGTAAGATCCTGCTCACTCTCCAGACCCATATTAATTTATTAATAATTATTTCTGCCAATTCCACCTTCCTGGTAACATTTGCTGAATGCTGCTGTTCACCACACCAAGATCTAGTAAAGAATTAAATTTTACAAAAGTGATTCAAGTGGAGGCCAAGCTAGTTATTTTATAGAAGGCAAGCTAACTTCAATATCTCATAAGCCAGCTGGCTTGATGCAATGGTCTGTAATCTACATCCTGAGAGATAACTCAATTTTCAGGAGTTTAGGGGCAAACCTAATTTCCAAAGGGAATTCAATAAAGTACTTCTATTGAGAAGCAGCATATCTGAGTCACACCTCATCTTCCCCCTCCCCCTCCCCAATTATTACAATAATTATTTCTGGAGAAATGACACATCCTTCTCACAGTGTCATAAACCACTTTCCTTAACCAGATTTATCACCCAGAAGAGTCTCACACCCGGTATATGGCCTTCATCTTTTCACACACTCTGTCCACTTATTTGAGATCTTTAAAAATGGGTCAAGAATTTTCCAAAATTACCTATGAGCTCCCCTAACTCTATATAGTACAATTTGTAGCATATATCTTTAATCTTGGCCTCAAAGAACGATGCAAACTTATTTGCAGCAGGCCACTGATCACTCCCACCTTCCCCTATCTTGGCATGGAAGAACAATGCCAACTTATATGCAGACACAACAGAGACTGACAAATAAATTGTCTGCTGAAAGATAAGGGTTCTGAAATGTTTTATGCCAGGTGTACAAATAAACACTCTACAATGTATACTCTATAAATAAAGAAATCTCAAAATTCTATACAGTAGTTAAAATTGGAAGATTGATTACAAGAATAAGTCAAAAATATCAAAATAGCTTGATAATAAATGGAAAGGAGCATATTAAAAATAATTTTAGTATAAAAAATATGCTGGTTACAATTCTTGTCCAGTAGCATTTAGAGTTGACTTTCCATTACTCCAATAGTGATCTAATCAGTTCAGGCAATGTAAATTTGATCCTTTTAGCCTGCCATCATTATAGAAAAAAACCTCATAATGTTTATTATACATTTATATAAATTTAGAATACTTTCTTTCACGCCTCTTCTTTCTTGTAGTTTATCGTCTTTTGTAAAAAATAAGACTTACATTTGATGATCGAGCAGTCTTTGGATGCAGAGAAAATGTATTTGTCATCTGGTGAAATGACTAGGCAGGTGATGGGCAACTGGTGGCCTCGTAGTATCTTGATGTCAGATATGTCTGGAGGCTGCAACTATTCAGAGAATATACCAGTTACATCAGCATTCTGAACCGAAATTACAAATGAAAAAAATTACAGCACACCAACTTGCTCAGTGCTGATACCACTGAAGTTTAAGACACAGTGTTAACTGGAATCTGATTGCCTAGTTTTCAACAACTGTGCCTCACCACAGAAGTAGGATCTATTTAATTGGTTTGCCTCAGGTGGCTAACGGATTCTGTCAGCTTTCTGAGGGAGCTAGGGGTTGCTGATGGATCGTTCAACGGAAGCCTTAATCACAACCTCAGTCTTGAATTACACTGCATCTGGCAGCCTCTCCCTGGGAGTCCTCATTTTCAGAGGGCTCCCAGGAGCCCTCTAGAAGATAAAATAGTAGAAGTAGAAGGGATGCCTGGAGGGACAAAGAGAGAATTTAGCCAATCTGTGTAAAAATGTCTAAGTTGTTAAGATCACTTATATATTAGATCCATGAGTCTTCTGGGAGAAAAAATATGTGATGGGTCAAGACAGAATTCAGAAAGGTGAATTCTGAATGGGAATTCTTCCCGTTTCAGGAAGGTGGCACCTCATGTACTGAAGAATCTGCCTCCTCATCACGAAACCATTACTGCCTACAATACTATTGAATAATTTTTGTCTACACTTTATTTTTTGTTTTTGGCTTATGAGAAGAATATTGGACTATAGTTTCAGAGGAAATGGATTATCTCAACTTTCTTCAGTCTGGTTTCAGAATTGGATACTGCAGTGAGATGGCATTGATTGCATTTGAGGATGAACACTGATGGGGTCAGAACAGTAATGGTGCATCCGATCTGCTGCTTCTTTATCTCTCTGCGGCCTTTGCTACCATAAATCATGATATCCTTCCAGACTAGCTCGGGGTAGGACTGAGCATGAGGGCATAATACTGCAGTGGTTTTCACTTCTCTTAAAAGAAAATTCCAGTTGGTGTTAGTGAGGGAGAGAGGTTCAATCTTCTTTTGCAATGTTCCTCAGGACTTTCTCTCGTTCATATTTAACATATACATAAAGCTCCTAGGTGAGCCTATCCACCAGCATAAGGTTAGATATCAACTGTATGCCTCTGAAAATTACTCAGAAATTGCAATTGATCCAGAATGTGCTGGGGTGGGTAGTTTTGGGCCCACCATGGTATGCCTCACTATTTTGGTTACAACATGTCACTATTCAGCAGTGGCTTCTAGGAAAGTATGGAGGCAATTCAAGATGTTGGTTATCACCTAAAGGCCTTCATGGCAGAAAGCCAGATCATCTGTAGAACCACCTCTCTTCTGTTATTTCACTCTGCCCCATAGGCATCTTTGCCCCTTGTATTACACAATGTCATCTGTTCTGCTCCTATATTGTGGCCCCTGTTTTGTACAATGGCAGAACCTTCAAGATCTAGTTGGCTTTTACCTTGCCAAGCATTCAAGGCTTGGCAGGTACTGAAGATTTGCCATGGCATTGAAGATTCACGGATTGTCCCAGGGATATTAGATGAGCTCATCTTTTAAAAAATTACTACATAATACAAATGGCCTCAGGCACAATGTGTTTTAGGGGATTTTTTTTTGTGCTTTTGTTTGTGGCTGTTAATTCAATGTTAACTGCCCAGAGCTGGGTGTAAGAATAAATGTTTTAAATAAAAATAATTCTGTCCCTAGGGAAATAACATATAAAAACTAGCAAAATCCTGCAATAATCTCAAATAAAAGGCTCTGTAAGCTGATGTGTTGGCAGTCATACCACATGTAGTTTGAGAAAAAGAGTAATAGGTGCTTTGAAATTCTGTACAATTGTAAAAAAAAAAGTTTCTACTTACACTGTTGGCAATTTGTCTCTGCAATTTTCCTTTCTGTTCAAGCTATGGGGTAAAAATAAAATAGAATTAGATTGACTCTTTCTTCCTACTTCACAAAATACATGAATTAGGAAAAAGTATGTGGCTCTCATTCTTTATACCCACATATAGATAAATATTAAATTTGATTAATTTTCTTTTTTAAGACGACCTTAAATTCTTCTATATGGACTTGATCACAATCTCCTTTCAATTTTGACGAAAGAATCAATGAGTAAATGTCAAATTTCTGAGATCTCACACTTAAGAACTTCAACTCATACTTCTACCAAACTGACACTGAGAGTATCAGACATTATTACCTTATTGATTTATGACTGAAAGGAAGGATTAATCCAAGGATTAATTGGGAAAAGCCCATAAAAAGTCACCTCTCCAAAATTACTCAGCTTTTTTCAACCTGCATTTTTTTCAGAACAAGTATGAATTGTGATTGTGGTTATCAAAATAAATTACACTACATTATCAGATTACAAATGCCAGAGAAGTCACTATACTTCTGAATTTTGAGAAAGGATGCTTAAACTTTCTGCATATCACTTCTTAGACTGTACAATTTCCCTGTCAAACCGTTGACAAGTTCTCATACTCTTTTTGCCATTTAAAGATGGACCATAGCTAAACGGGCATGCTTGTGTTTTGCATATTATTAATCTATTTCTTTATGTAGGAGAGTGACTGTGATTTATAAAAGCAACACCCATACTCCACTAGAATTGAGCCTTGCAAGGCCTGAAGCATGGGAAGGAAGGAATTCCACTATTCTCCAGTGAGAATATACCATTTACTTCATGAGGAAGGTGGAACTATTTAAGCTTTCTAATGCCCAATTCAGGATAGGTAGAGGCACCAATTTCTTTCCAGTCTACTACCTCATGTCCTACTCACCACATCTTCCTTTAATCGACCAGCAACTAGGTCTTTCTCAAAAGCCTCTTGTTCAGCCTTTTCTTCTTCTGCCAGAGGCAAAAATCATAGACATAGCTAGGTTTACTTAATCAAAGAATCCAATCTGAAATCAATTTCAAATCCTGAAGATCCTTCAGTAAAATAAATGCTCAGATGAGAGTTTTTCACCTCAAAGTATTTGGTATCTCCAATAAGTTAAATTATCTTCTAAAGCAGTGGAGAAATTGATTTTAAAAACACACATTAAATTTCCCAGTTCATAAATAGTTTTGGGAAACTATTGTGAATTCTATGGCTTCTTTACACAAAAGAATATTTCTTTAAAAAAATCTCCACACTGATGAATTCTCAGCCACCTTTTTTGAGATTGAACTTTTGAAACAGTTGTAAAGTTAAATAAGCAAGTAAAAGTTCACAACGGGCTAAGTAACTTATGTAATTAATGTACTGTTAATTATATATAGGGAAACCACAGACTTCAATTAACCTTGGCAAAACTGAGTGGCTTCGGATCTTGGGACCAACAGGATTTGGCAATTAACCATCTTTAGTAGATGGGTGACATCCATGCAGAAGCATGGGCAGCTATGCACACATTTACAGCAGTGCAAGTTACAATTCTACTCCATAAACTGGATCAGCTACCAATTTATGTCAAGATGCAGCCCTACATGGCATGAGGCTGAGGTATTTGAGGGACCACCTCAACCCAATCACACCTATCCATCCCATCAGAAAGGGCATGTGATGGGTGCAAAGTAATCTGATCTGATGGGGCCTTTTCTTCTGATGTGCCCACCCTTTTGAACATCTTCTCCTCAGAGGGTAAGATTAGCTGTGATCCACCTGGCCTTCTGAAGGTATAGCTTTGCCACCTGATCTGAGGATGTTGGTGGAGAATTTCTGATAAGTTGCACATTTAGGAAAATGAATGGTGTGCTCCTGCTGATTAGGTTTTTAATAGTTTTATTGTTTTAATGTTTTTATTTTTTGGTTATTTTTTGTTGAATTATTTTTTCCCCATTTTTTAATTTCATAAATTAAACGATAGCGAGATGGGAGGCTATATAAATTTAACAGATTTAACAGGTAGGTAGATAGGCCGAAATACTGGTTTCATTTCATATATAAAAATTTTGTATCTGATTAACAGTCCAGTTAAATTAAATCTAGTTTCTCCTCACCTTGTTGGCGAAGCTGCTCCAAATATAATTTCGCTAATCTCAGTTTCTTCTCTTGTGGTGTCTCTTCAATTTCTTCTTCTGCTTCATTTTTATTTTCTGAGCTACAGATGGAAAAGAAACAATTTACACAGAAATACTTTATATCGCACAACAATTATCCATCAACAAGAAATTATTGTCCAATTCCTTCAAAGAAAATACTTCAGTCCTTTGTCCCAATTTTGTGCAAATTTATGATACCTTTATTCAATGTTACATCTTATGGGATTCCTAAAGTACAGACCTTTGGGGTCATTAGGTGATGACACAAAGAAGTGTATTTCAGGAATCCTACCATTTGTTATATTATCATGAAGTCTCATAGCACGATTCGCTCATCATCAGCTTCATGCAATCATCTCCACAGGAAATTCCTATGCAAGTTCCTAAATTTTATGACATGAGCTTCCTAATTAGAGAAGAAAAATACTAAGACACTTTGGCATATGCTTACACATCTGGTTCAGAATCACTAGAGATCTCTTCATTCAACTTGGAGCCAGCTTTCTGCCAAACTTTTTCTTCGCCAGCAGGGACCTGGGAAGTAAAAAAAAACTTATTTTAGATCAAAACTGATTTAAATAAATGCCTTCACTTAGTTATTGAAAAGCTGGAGGAGCAGGAATAAGCAGGCTCAAATATGTCCATCTTGATTAATACAATCCTCACCACTAGCAGAGCCTAGGCAACAGAAGTTGATGCGTTTGCTAATCATTCTCTCTCTATATATATATATGTATTATGCATGGTTTATTTTCACCACTGATCCCATACAGTAACCACCTCAACTTCAAACTTGTCCAAACTATATCATAATTCAACCCTACTATTTTTCATTCTAGCCTTTTTTTTTAAATCAGCAATCATGCACTACACTTTCTGACATTCACTCAACCCTTAGTAACAGGGTTAGTAGTTTCTTTTCCGGAAGTTCTGTTATAACTCTTGTTGCTTTCACTATTTTCCTTTTCTTCCACGACCGCTCCGCTCCCCTTCATTCGGTCGCCTAGCTGCCTTCCCTCCCATTTCCCCCGCACTGACCTTTCGCTTCTTGCGCCCAGCCGCCGCGGCCGAAGCAGAAGCGCCTCGCTGTCTTTGCTGTCTTTTTTTCGAACCTGGGGCCGCCATGCCGCTTCGGATTCTCCACCGAATGCTTCCTACACGTGGCTCCCGGAGCCAACCTCCAGCGCTTTCCCATTGGGCGAAACCGTTTCCGGCCTTCTCCGTTGGCTGCCATTCTTCCGAAATGGCCTTCTGTCTCTTCCCTCTCGTTGGTTCAAAGGAATGGAACTTGTTCAGCCCCGTTACTGCTTCCGAGGCGGCGGCGGCGGGAGGAGGATGCTCGGGAACATTTCCAGTGTGCTGGGTGGGAAGGTCGGAGATGGCGAAATGGATGCAGAATAGGGAGAGGACTCATAGGGACTATGAAGCATAATCCGCAGTCGAGCGCGGATTATGCTTCATAGGGTCAGAAGCGAGGATTGCTGAATGCAGAACCCCGAAACGACGCAAGAGGGTTGTGGCTATTTTTTTTATTAACTTGCCCACGAAATTACACAGGATAAATAGAGTGGAGTGGAGTAGAATAGAAAATAGAATACAGAACAGAATATAAAAGAAAATAGGGAATAGAATAGAATTAATAGAATAGAGAATAGAATAGAATAGAGAATAGAATAGAATATCGAAGAATAGAATAGAAAATAGCAGAGTTGGAAGGGTTCTTGTAGGTCATCTAGTCGAACCCCCTCCTTAAGCAGGAGACCCTCTACACCATTTCTGACAGATGGCTGTCCAGTTTCTCCTTGAAAGCTTTCAGTAACGAAGCACCCACAACTTCTGAAGACAAGCTGTTCCATTGGTTTGATTGGTTCTCGCTGTCAGAAAAATTCTCCTTTAGAAAAACGTTCTTGGGCATCGGGTATTTCCCGCTTGCACTAACTCTAATGTATGTAGAAGTTCCCTCTTCGCTTTCTGGATGTGTAATAAAAAAAAAACCGTGAATAAACCCCAGATTTCATGAAAGATCGTGACCGGCATTATTCTTCTGCGTTAAACCAAATTGAGGCAGTGAAAGCTGGACCTGTCTCCGCAGCGGCTCTTCCCTTTCAATTGGGCCATTGGGCGACCGGATCTCTCCCGCGTTTCGACCGGGACTAGTTCAGCGCTTCCTCAGCGGCCAGCGGAGAGAGGGGAGCAGGCTGTCCGCCCTTTCCTTATCACTGGGTCGGCCTGGCATTCTCCCCAGAGAGGCGTGTTGCTATTGCTGCGCCATAAAAGGTTGAAGTCACCAGGCAGGAGGAGCGGGAAGCGAAACAGCAGCACTCCCTAACGACCTCTGGCTTGTCCGGGCTTGTTTTGCTTGCCTGCCCGGTGTCGGCGTTTGGGACCTTCGAGCAACGAGGAGACCTCACCCCACCCACCTTCCCTCTGGTGAGTTTGTACTCCAAGCAAGGAGAAGGTGGGCTTTAAAAATAGACCGCACTTTAACTTTGTTTTGATGGGTTGTTTCCAAAGGAGGGAACCGTGAAAGATGAACGACAGCTGCCCTGATTTCTTGTTCTGGCATGAATTTGTCAATAAAGCGATGTTAGGGTCTCCCAAACCAAGTCAAACGTGGCAGGAGTGCCCCTTACAGAACGGGATTTGGCGTTGCTCCTGGTATTAGGGGAAATGAAGCAAAATGATTTTATAATCACAACATTTTGTATCGTTTAATACTGAAGTACATGGAAAAAGTAAATATATTAATTTACTTCCTACAACCTATTTTGGGAGCTCATGATTAACCATGTCCATACATAACTATAGGTAAGCATAGGGAGCTGCTATTTCTTTTAGAGAGGCCATGTCTGTCAGTCATTTTAGCATGCTAAGCTTTTGCAGAAATGCAAGACCTGGCAAAAGAGGAAAGATTTAAAAGTAAAATAGCTCTGTAGCTAGAATACTTTGTGAGGGTATTTTAAATACCGAGATAATGCCTCTCTCATGATCTCATCCTGGCCATGATTTTGGTGGGAGGTTTTTTTCCAAGGCAGTTGTAGGAAATCTTGGTTTGGGTTTAATATTTTATAGGCTCTGGATGTGTGTTTTGTTATTTTGATGAAAAAAACTAAGGGTAATTCATTTATATAATAATTTCTAATTTCTTCACGATTCTTATTAGTATAGTTTTTATGCAATAGTTGTAATGGTATATGTCTTTATTGAGCCATTTCATAATAAGAGCAGACATATTACAGGATGCCACATTCAGAACTTCTACGATAGTTTCTGGATCAGGTGAAAAAGTTTTTCTTTCCCCAAATTTATCTCCAACACATTCCTATATTGCATATATATTTAAGTTTGTGTTGTATGGCTACAAAAAACCCACCGCTCTTGTTGACTAAAATTGACTGTCAGCCCTGCAACCATCTTTAAATTGGAATCTTCAGGGCTCCCACAGCAATGGATGGGCAAACTGTGGGAGCTGGAGGGGGGTGGAGAAAGTGTGGGGTGTATAGCCATAGCAACATTTTTTCCCTTGCGAGTACATTCAGCTTACACCGGGAGGCATGGCTGGGAGTCAACTACAGTTGGAACAGTGACCTGATTGGACCATGTGATGCCTATGTGGATGCAGGGGAGGGAACTTTGACTTTACTTTGGATGGGGAAAACCTGGGGCTTTCAGATTCGGGTTTCCCCAGATGTGTCAATATGACATCTCTAATAAATTCAAACTTTCAAACACAGAAAAGGAAATGCAAGATCTATTTCACAGACAGATGCCAGGAAAAGCACCAGGCCCAGACACGATAACTCCTTCTTTGTAAGTTTCCTTTGTCCCCTTGGAGGGATAAATCACTTCTCACTGTCCCCTTGGAGGGATGAATGCTGGTGATGAAACAGCAGCCTTGGTTAGGCTGCCGGACCTCACATCTGTGGTGGTGTAGGAAAGACACGGACACGATCGTTCCTCGGGATGAGAGCGTGCTTTGATGATTTGCACATCCTCCTTTATTGAATAATTACACACGGCTAATGACGTAGCATCACGACACAAGGAAATGGTACAAAATTACTATATATGGTACAAGCAATTGATTTCTTGCATATGTGGTTATTATGCACCAGGTACCTTTTGCACACGATATTATTTTGCATTCAGCCCTTTGGGACTTTCCGTCCAGGGACTTTTTATCTGGTGACGTGCTAAGTATGGAAACTCTACCTCCATTTCATGGAAGCTTATGACATTACCGATTGGTTACATTTTCTATAGGATGTGGTTGTTTGCATAGAATATGGTTGTTATATGTGTGAATGCTAGCATAGGATGTGGTTGCTATAAGCTATATGTGTGAAGCAAATGCGTAGCCTAACATTTTCCTTTTGTCTACTTGCTTTGTTAGCTTTCTATATTTTAGCACATAGCCTAGCATGGTGGTTTAACCTTTACTTCTGTCAGAGGATGTGGTCAACAGCAGACGGCTGTTCCATTGTGTGTCCTAGGCCTCTAGTACGCAAGCTGGCCTAGCCTTTGGCCTAGTTACTATAGAGGCCTGAATCCCAACACTTTATCTGCTCAGCTGATTAGCATGACAGAGTGGATTGCTGTGGGAATCAGCTGTGCTCTCCCCAGTAAAAATGGGGAAGTGAACAGTTTTTGTAAAGTGTGCATGTACGTGCAGTGTTTGTTTGGCGCGCACGAAGCGCATGATGGCCGAACCAGTAATAAAACCGGGAAGAACCCACCACTGTCAATAAGACAATTTTGTTATTAATGACCTGAGATACCATTTGTGACCACAGGAAGGCAGATACCAAGAGAAGCTACTAGACATTATTTACACCAATAGATGATCAATCATTCTAAGATGTTGAGAAACAGGAAGGAGTCTAGGCAAGTAAAGAGAAGTAACACCGCATTCTGTTGGAAAAGCTTTTAAAGGCAAACTGTTCAACAGAGAAGGGAGAATTTAATCAGAGGGAAAGTTTGTGAGTCTGTACAGGCTGGAGGATGGGACCATGAAATTTCTGACGTCCACGGCATGTAAGTCTTACCCCAAAACCCTAACTAGTACCTATCCTAGCTGGTTGAAAGATAGCACATAATCATGAGTGAATGGGAGAATGAAAGGGAATTGGTTATTGAAACTGGTTAAGCAATTTAAGAAATAACTTAAAAATTACATTTATTATCTAAGATTTGTACCCATGGTTTCATATCTACTGTTGTGTGAGATCCTGAACTTCTTGACTTTGTTCTCTGAGTACATCTCAAAGTAAAAGGTGCTCAAGTTGGACGCCAGAAATGTTACATCAAGTTTTGATGGGCATCATGCGCTGTGCCATTTGCCTTTCTCAGAAATGAAAGTTTAGGCACATAATCTAGATAGTTGGCCTTTTTTTAAAAGGCCCAGGCTATATAAAAAGTTGTTCAAAAACTCAATTTGGAAGTACTATTCAAAGGCGCAATCTGGTCAACAATCTGAACTTTCCAAGTGGGATTGATGATGATGTTACCTAATTTGGGTAATGGAACATCTGCAAGAAAACAAGCAAGCTCAGAGATCCTGAAGGACCCCTCATGTCAACCCTAAGCTACACATATTCTCCTTTTTTGGAATTGATGACTCAGATCCAATTGTTGAATTGAATTGGAAAATGGAATAGTCCTGAGGATTGGATTGAATAGAAGGACTGAGTCAAACTGATTTCAGTACAGGTCGAGTTATGACCACAATTGAGCCAAAAATTGGTGTTGCTAAGTGAAACATCTGTTAAATGAGTTTTATCCCATTTTACAACTTTTCTTGCCACAGTTGTTAAGTGAATCATTGCAGTGATTAAGTTAGTAACACCGTCATTGAGTGAACCTGGCTTCCCCACTGACTTTTCTTGTCAGGAGGTCGCTAAAAGTCGATCATATGACCTTAGGACCCTGCAATCATCATAAATCTAAAATAGTTGCCAAGCATCTGAATTTTGATCATGTGTCCACGGGGATGCTGCAAAGATTGTAAGTGGGAAAAATGGTCAAAAATTGTCACTTTTTTCAGTGCCGTTGTAACTTTGAACGGTCACTAATTGAAGTGTTGTAAGTCGAGGACTACCTGGTATTTCAGTCGATTTGAATTGGACTGAAATGGACTGAATCCAAACGGATCAAACAATTCAAATTGAATTAGAGTTGATCTGCATCTCTTTAATTCATATCAATTCACATCCATTCATACCGATCTCCCAATTCATTTGGTTAGAAAATGGATTGCTTGTGGCCAAACCTTGTTGATTTGATCATAAGCAGCATAATTTATTCTAATTTTATTAAAAGGATTAATATATGTACTTTAAAATCAACAGCTCTTTTCCTGCCATGGTACTATCAGAAAAGGGCCCCCATTTATTTATTTAGCAAATTTATATAGCTGCTATCTCACAAAAGTGACGCTGGGCAGCATACAACAGTTGTTAAAACAACAACTGCTACTAAAAGCAATTCAGCCTATAATTATGATTCTTTGTGTCAAGCCACCACATGGATAAAGAACCTGGACAGGATAATATGCATGCAACCTCAATATATTTTTATGAATGCACATTGAGGAAGAAAAGGGGGACCAAAATACTAATATATACAATGTATATCAGAGGTTGGTTTCAGCAGGTTCTGACCAGTTCTGGAGAACCAGTAGCAGAAATTTTGAGTAGTTCGGAGAACCAGTAAATACCA
>JANHFT010007242.1:83656-105738 GCA_032467955.1 Pseudoxenodon macrops
ATCATGTCTCCATCTCATGGGCCAACAGCTGAGAACCTCAAAATGGCATTTTCCCAAAGGAGGTAAGGCTGGATTCTAAGGAATCAGCACTTGAAAATATTTCCTTGTAAGTCCATCTTTATGTGCTAATTGGGAAAACAGCATTTAATAAACAGGAAGTATGCAGGGCATGCAAGCCAGATGTCCAAGAACCAGCATTTCAACCTCTTACTATTTATGCTACCTTCACTCCACTCTTTCTCAAATGGGAGAAGGTCAAGGTGGATAAGATGTCTTCCTTAAGAGGCAGTGTGTAAGCATTTGGAGAGGTCAAGGGCTATATGTGAAATGTTTCCATCTAGAGCAAAGAAGTAGAATATCCAAATAAAAACCTTAAACATTTCTCTAACATGAATGAATGCACTGTATTTGGAGGGTCTTTGGCTGGAGGAAAATCTGGTCATGACCCCAGAATGAAATGGAAACCTGAATTTCAGTAGTGTATGAGACTCAAACCCTGATGCTAGGAAGCTCCTTTTCCGTATCTAATCAGATGAACATCTGTCTTCCTTTCTCTCTTTGCAGTGGGCACTACCTCCAACCAGGAGGGAATCATGTTCCTGAACGAAGTGGCCCTGGGCAAGGTACATTACATCACTGAAGATGACTATTCATTGTGCAGCCCCCCAGTGGGTTACGATAGTGTCCTGGCTTGTGGCCTTACGGAACCTGGTAAGTTTTAAGACTTGCAGTTTAATAACTCGTAGCCTGATTAGCTCTTGCTAATCCTCTCAATTTCTTAATATGCGTTTGCTTTCATGTCCACAGACCCTGCATGTGATAAAGAGCTTATCCTAGATGGGAAAAAAGTGCTGGTACCACAAGGAAAGCCCATTGTTATGACTAAGTACCAAAACAGCCGCTTCAGCCAGAGCGAGTACTTGATCTATCAGGAGAATCAATGTCGCATCCGCTACCTGATCCAGCTCCATTTTTGAGGCTTTTTCGTAGGCTGCTTTTTCTGCTGGACTCCACCCATTTGCTGGCTCTCATCTTTCCAGAGCTGCTATCTTAAGAACCTACCTTGAGTTGGTCAGTTATGTTCCCCAGTTCTCCATCCAGAGTTCATTCAATAATCATGGCTCGTAGTTCTGCAGAGAAGAGTGTGATCTGACGACGTTATTTTGAATAGTATGGTGGCTTCCATAAGACAGATTAGGACTTTGTTGAGGTCCAGCAAAACAGATGAAATCATTGCCAGATTACTGCTAAAAAAAAGTATCATGACAAGGGCTAATGACTTTTGTAAATCTCTTGGATCTGAATAATCTGAAAAATAAAAAAACTCTATTAAATCGAATCAGTGTCATCCTTCTGTATTTTCTTCTATAGGGTCACGTTTAAATATTCTTGCTAAATTTCATTTGTTAAGATGATCTGGTAGAAATCAAGAGCCAGGATGATGAAGCAAGCTGGTTGTGAAGAACTAGGTTGGGTTAAATCTCTTCTTCTCCAACATTATGCTAGAGACAATTTTCATTTTTGGTCTTAGACAGTCCAACAGATTTAGCTTGGTGATGTTTAGCCTACCATGTACATCAGAGGTGTCAAACTCAATTTTATTGAGGGCCACATCAGGGTTGTGCTTGATCTCGGGAGGCTGGGGTAGGCGTGATCAGGGCGGCCGTGGCCAGTATAACGTCACTCGTGGTGGCACCTGTGGTGGCCTGAGCGCTCTGCCAGTGAAAACGGGCTCTCGAGCTCCGTTTTTGGCTGCGATGGCCTCCTGCAACCCTCTGCCAGTGAAAATGAAGCTCAGGAGGGCTTCTCAGATTACTGCTCTTTTTACTCTTTCACTCAGAGTAAATGCTCTGAGAAAAATGGTTTTACACATTATTAAAGGTTTCATTCACTATCTTCCCTTCATATATAAATTCAGAAATTGCCTCTTACACATACTTAACAGCAGACATAAGAATTATTGCTACAGCAATCAAGAAGGGAGGGGAAAAATTAAATTAAAAGTAAGCAGAAAAGGGGCAGGCTTTGACACACTCGTGCATGTTGTATTCTCTCTGCCATCGCTGCATAAAGCCATCAGTGTTCTTACCAACGTGTGAATGGAATGGAGGAGGATCATCTTGACTATTTCTGTTTGGAGAAATCACATGGAGTTTTATTTTTATTTTATTTTCTATTATGCATTCGTGATGGTGTTCTTTTTCCATTTTTTTTCTCTTTCGAAATCCTCTTTAGGTTTGTTACACAATCTTCCTCAGGAAAGCTTTACTTGTGGTGCAGGAATTTGAGAGGAATGGGCACTAGAGGGTGTGTGTAAGGACAGTGACAGATGCCTGATCCTACTTGTTGTCAGTCAGCCTTTTGCAATGTTTTCTCCTGCTGATATGTTGGGACTGCCGCTCCCAGAATTCCTAGACATCATGGCCACAATTAGAGATATTGATTACATCGTTTGAGAGTTGAAAGTGTCAGCCTGGAAAAGCTATCTTTTGTTTCCCAAAGTTTGTCTTTTCCTTTAGTTCTACTAGCGGGATATACAAGAGGATAGTAGGAGAAAAATTAGTATGGGACACTCTTAACTTGAATAAGGTAGCGAGGCCATTAGAACTTTTCTCTAACTCTGTGATGAATATTTCTATCACATTTCATCACATTTTTCTTATCTATATATTTATAGTTTCCATCTTCGTAGTATCACTATAACTTCCCTGTATCTACAAGGAGAAGCAGCAATTATAGGTTCCAGGTATGTGTAATGTGTCAATCCTAAAGGAAACCAGCCTTGATTGTCCTTTGAAAAGACAGATACTGAAGCTGAAGCTCAAATACTGTGGCCTCTAAATGAGAAGAGAGAACTCATTGGAAAAGACCCTGATGTTGGGCAAGATTGAAGGCAAAAGGAGAAGAGGACAGCAGAGGATGAGGTGACTAGATAGTATCGATACAGTAGGCACGTGTTTTGGCAGATTGAGGGAGACAGTGGAGGATGTGGGGCCTGGCAGACACGACTTAACAACTGAATAACAACAAAAATGTGTATGTTGGAAGAAAGACGATATTTAACCCCTATATTCTCCTTACTTAGAAGGGGGGAAATCCGTTTTATTTTAGAAGGCCATTTTTATGTGTGTGATTAATGGTGATAAGAACTGCTAAGTGAAATCTTAGCCTCTGAGGGAGATGTTGTTTAATGAGGCTGATAGAAGCAGCAGTTTGTAGATACTGTGTTGTAAAGAGCTAAGTATTGGTCCATGGAGCTCGTTATAGTATTGGCTAATCCAATGTTTTTCAACCTCAGCAAGTAGACTTCAAGTCCCAGAATTCTCCAACCAGCCATAGCTAGGGAATTCTGGGAGTTGAAATCCAGACATCTAAAGTTACCAAGGTTGAGAAACACTGGCCTGGTCTAATGGACAGTTGCTCTCCTAGATCTCATCCAGAAGTTGTATTTAAATCAGCAATACTGACGTTTAAAAATGGAAATTTATATTGCTTTAAGCAATTGTTTTAACAACTACTCTTTCTTTGTGCAACATCACCAGAAAGCTTCGATGTGTCTACCTACTCAACAGGCAGAAATACACATCACAACCATCAAAAAGCATTAGCATTAATAACCTTTATACGGTGCCATTCAAGCAGTTGCAAAGGAGAGAAGCGAAATTGTGTGAGGGGTTCGCGTTTCATCCATTAGTGGCACTATTATCAATTCAGGCATGGATGTGACAGAAGTCAGAGCTAAAATTAGCGCAGTGTCTCACTAGCTGCCCTCATCGGTACCATGCCAAAGAAGAATACTGCTCTTTGTTCTTTTGCAACAAGTTGTATCTGACAACAAGTAGTCTCTTGTCATCCATTGTTCCTTCAGTGAAACCTGCGTGCTACTAAACCAAAACAAACCAGCATGATGGAGAAACCTGCCATCCCATAGCCTTTGCATTAGATAATAATTTCTATTTTAAAATCAACACATCATCTTCATTATCTACAGATCTCAAACATATCCATCTTTTGTTTAAGATATTTATGAATCTGAAGTTTTACAAAAAGTGTCTTTCAATACTCCTTGCAAATCTATGCTAACCAATAGCTGAGCATGGAGAATTCCAGTCAATCTGTGTTGTCTGTTTATTTACAATTTGTTAGTCCCTGAGTCACTGTCCCCGCAGTTTCAAATGCTCTGTGAGTTATCAATCGACCTTTTCCCATTTCCAAAGATACAAAGAACATTTTAGCATTTGGATACATAGATATACATAGTCCATACATTTTCCCACATGTATTTATATACATGTGTCCAATGGTTTGCAAAATATTCCTCCTGGTAATGGTAAAGCAGAGGAAGATTGACTTTTAAAATTATTAAAAAGTATACTGAGCAGTCTAAAAAAAAACACTGCTGTTGTGCCAGATCAATATAGCAGAGCAAACTTAGAAATAGCATCCCAGCAAAATTGCATTTTGAGGTCTGCTTAGGTTAGGCAGAATGAAATGCTAGTGAGGAGTGAAAAATAAAAAGCAGCTCCTCTAATGGAAGAACAAACAGACCTAGAAACACAGGATGAATTGGAAATGGGAGTTTCTTCTTTTTTGGAAGCAAGGGAAAGAAAATGTAAAGATGTTTTCTGAAGATTGGAAGGAATCGAGTATCTTGGAAATGCATGCAACATTGTTTGCTTGTGAATATTCTATGGCAGAAGAAGATCATGTACCCCAAGAAATAGGGAAAAATCGGTATCTGGAAATGCTCATCAAAATCTGAGATTGCCATTTGCCGTCAACTAGCCAATAAACCTCATAAAGTTCCACTCCTGGATACTTAAACCCCCTCACTTTTAATCTACAGCTATAGTTGCAAAAAAGAGTTTGTGACAAATATGTTTGGGATCATGTTTGTGTGTCAAAAATGACTGAGTGATACAGATTCTGTATTGGAAAATGTACTGAGTGAATCAACGGCAATGTACTCTTATCTACCTAATGTAAAGGTTGTGTTTCTGTTTTGAATAATTTAAAAAATAACATGGAAAGAGCTATGGGATTAGAGAAGGCTCCTGCACCACAGTATTCCTTGGAGAGCAAATGTGACTAACAAGTAAACACTGTAATGCATAAACACCAGTCATGTCACTGGAAGGCAAAATCATGAAACTGCATCTCTTTCTTTGGCCATGTCATGAGAGGGAATTCACTGGAGGAAGCAATTATGTTTGGAAGAATTAGTGGTAAAAGGAAACCAAGCCATCAAAGAACATGGGGACTGGACATCATCAAAGCTGACACCAGCCAGACCACAGAAAAGTAGTAGCTCAAAGTAGTAACAAGATCTGAGAATGTGGAGAGATCTGGCCCATAGAATTGGCAAGAGTCAGACATGACTTGAATGTGTAAAATATTTACAAAGATTTAGTCAGCATGTGGTTGTGTTAAACTTTCGTGTGTTGGGGCATTTATTGACTTTCTGTGCTTTTATTATTGCCCTTTTTAGCCAGTGTGTGCAATATACTAAAAAAGACAGAATAGTACTGCTAAAATTAGAAGAAACAAAGTTAATACCAAAAATGCCAAAAAATATTTTCTCCAAGAGCACTAAAATAAATACAACATCAAATCTAAGAGTATCAAGTCTCATTCGTCTTCTACCAATACGTTTTGGTATAAAATGGCTGGATTCATACAAAGTAAAAATGTGATTTATATGGCTTAGCATTGTTACAGTATATGAAACCAGCCCAAACTACCAGTGGCTTGTAAACTGTAATTTATGAAAATGGAAAGTGTGAATCCAGCCACACTAGGTTAAAGAGCAAAACTTGATTAAAATAAGCCATGGACTGGTGAGAGATATAAACTCAATTAATATTAGATTACAATTTTTGAACTTTTGGTTAAAAAAACAACCTAAATTTTAATAGCAAAATAAGTGGAAATATCAGTTCTGAATTGTATTATACCATATGGTAAATGGCAAGGTTTCCATGCAATGAACAATGGTGTAAAAGTCCTTTTCTTTCTTAGGCCACATTACTTTGTTTGCTTTAGGAAAATCCAGCTGTTTAATTGCAGATGGCATTCAAAGCATGTGCTGTTCACATGCATATAAATTGCCATCTGAATTTTTTTTCTACTGTCAATTTAAAAATTGACCTATGAGTTGTAGGAAATGGAATAAGAGGCTACTTTTGACTATTGGATTATGATTTGAAGGATAATATGAACACAAACCCACTTTCTTCATTTTATATATGTTTCCATTTCCCGAGCTGCTTTTATTATATTAACATTGACATTCTTTATTGATTAGCCCTTGAGCCATATCAAAGTGCAGAGTTCTAGCAACACATTATTACTAAAATTTGATAAAAGCAATTTAAAATGGAATTTGATAAAATACAATTTAAAATGGAATTGGAATAAAATACGATTTAAAATGAAATTGGAATAGATTACAATAATTTAAGATATAGATAAAATATGATAAAATTATATTTCAGAGTCATGCCTGCAATCTACCCCCATCAGTCCCACATATGCAGATCTTAACCAAACCATTTTGTTTCAGTACTGTGCTTCATTAAATGTTATCTTCAGGTTCTAACTGCACATAAGGTAAGTTGTTTGAGGATCCCAATGGGTCATTTTTTGATATATATAGACCAAGGTACCTGTCTCTCACCCCGTTATACAAGCAACAATAAAATAGGATGTGAGCCAGGTCTTCTACCTCTGCCACTCCGCAAATTCAGAGATGCTGATTGTAGGGCATAGAATCTCCCATATCTGACCATTGTGTCAAGCTGTTCGAATCTTGCTCGTGTAAATATCTCTCTAAGATGTTTTGGCAGTTGTAACTTCAATAATTATTCCATGACGATTGCTGGATCTTAGACATCTAATAAATCAAATGGATCCCACAAACTTGAAGTTTGTTTCCTTTTACATTAAACAATCATTCTTTAGTTTTTTAGGCCTATGATTTCGAACCCAGAGCTCTAACTTAATAATGCCTATCTTTGATTTATCAATTGCATATGTTCTCTTTTCCTAAACAAACAAAAGATGGAAGGGATGGTAATGGTATTGGTTTGCCTGTCTTGGCTTCATGGTTCAGTAATGGAGGGGCAAACTCTAACAAAACAATAAAATAAATGGGTTAGAAGACAAGTTCCTTTCCTCATTTTAAATTTAAACTAATGTAGGAAGTAAATTCACCCCTCTCCTAGGAAATGAAATATTTTAGGAAATATTAAAAAGACAGAATATTATATTTCCTTGGATGACAAATGGAGAAACATGTTGTTACGCAGGAAACAGACCCATTCATTCTTAATAACCCCCACCTTTGTCAATGGCCCATTAAGGTCAGAGCCCAGCTCACTCATTTCTCCCACTTTTGTCAATGACCGGTCTATTCTACATAACAAAGATCTACCTACTTCAGGCAGACCCATCTAGCAAACAGAAATCCACATGGCACCTGGAAATATGACATCAGCCAAGCCTGGGACACAGACAAAAGCCTACTAAGTTAGCTAAGACCCCCCCACCCCATGGGAGTCTGACAGCCAATCAGAGTACATTTCTTACACAGGAACAGGAAAGTCTGGGGTGGAGCCCAACAGAGGGTATAAAAAGCTCAGAGACTCCCAGCAACACTCTCTTCTTTGCTCTTCTTCTCTTCACCCAACATCTTGAAGCATGTGATCACTTTTTCTGTTCAGGAACTCAAGCCATGTGCCCCTGTCCACCATTAAACCGTCTTTCCAAGCAGTCTCCATGTTTCCAGTGTCTTTTCCCCCACCTGGAACTGAACCCAGATAGACATTTCTTCCAACGATTGGGCGTGCATAAACGCACAAGGTTCCTACCATCCTTGTCCTATTGTTCCCTTTTATCCGAATCTATCTCATGTATTCATAATCTATCTATCAAGTCTATACTTGTATCTGTATTCTAATATATGCTTGATGAAAATAAATAAATAAATAAAAATAAAATAAATAAAATAACATAGGGTAGGGTAGTAAATCCTGCAGTGTGCAAGGGGTTGGACTTGAAGACCTTTTAGGTCCCTTCTGACTGTGTTTCTGTGTTTCTATGATCACAGCTTTAGCAGGCAAGCCGATGTCTCTCTAAGGGAACAGATTTTACATACTATACATTAAAGTTGCACTCAGATGGTGGTGGACTAATAAAGACAATACTATTTTTATTCTACAGTTAATGTCCACAAGGCTTTCTCACTCAGAGGCTGGAGATAAGGTAAGGTCAACATCATGGGATTAAGAAGTGAAATTCAGGTATGACACATGACTATATTATCCACCCAAATGTTTCTCTTCCTCCTCCTTTCATACCCCAAATCACCAAATCTCCATAGTTTGCACTGTGAGAGACCCACGGTCTCCCCACATGGGGGGAACACAAAATTTGCTGTATTTTTTTTCTTTGGGATATTTATAGTTTGTTTTTATTAATGATTTTATCTGCTGTGTTCTATGTTTGTTGATTTTAATATTTTAATATTTTAATGCTTTAATGTTTTTATGCTGTAAGCTGCCCAGAGTTGTTGGATACAATATGGGCAGCAAATAAACTTCCTAAATAAATAAAAGGATTACTGTGTATTTAAATGCAAGTACTACAGGTGATTAAGTTCACTCATTTACTAAACCAGAAAAGCCAGGGTTCTAAACCATAATGCTATATTCATACAGTATGTGATTAATAGCCAAAATCAAATGAAATTTTGGCTTAGCTTGTTCTGTATGCTTTCATATTAACCTATAATGTGGCTAAGTCATGTGGAATAAATCAGAAAGTAGACAGGGTTATCCTTGAGTATAATAATAATGGCTTCTTTGGTCAACTCCTAGTTGTTTTTCTATCTTTTGAGAGCTCTTGTTTTACACCCCAAATTTGGGCAGTCACAAAAATAAATCAAAGAATAAATCATGAAATTTACTTATCACATTGAGCAAAAATTGCATTAAGTAAATCAGTAACAGGCCACAATTTCCAATGGATTCATTGAACCATGGTTAATTCATTGACTTTCTCATCCTCAAATATGGCTAAATAAAAAAACAAACAAACCATTTTACAGTTAAGTGGAGATTCGGCCATTAGGTCGATGCCCTGTACAAAATGAATATGAAATATGAATTCATTTCACTCTAACTACTAGGTACTCCATAGCTGAGTTCACAAATTTCATGAAGCCATCAAGTGTTTCGTTCGGTTTTGGCTTAGTGCATGAGATGAATTGAGCTCCTGAGATTGTTAGATCGTCCTTTACAGTTTTTTGGTCTAGATGAAGCAGGTCATGTTGGGTAAATCCTGGTAAACAGCCCCCTGCACAGGAATCCAGAGCAAGTCCCAAAGAGGTCATATGGGGTCATGATGATGTCACTCAGATGAGCCCTGTGATGTCACTCGCTCCCTGTGGACAATCTTAAGACTGAGCTGAGATTCGACTGACTTGAATAGGGTGGGGTGTGTTCAGTGCCACTGACCTCTCAGACTATCTCTCCCTTTTCTTCTATCAGGGGTGGGTGGGGGGAGGATATCCAAGGCACAGCAGCTTGCCAATAGGCCGCCACCTTCCCTTGCCTTATTACTGCAACCAGCATGTGCTGCCACAACAAGATTAAAATGATTGCGCCATCATTTGTTTCATATTTAATAAACAATTGGGAGCAGGTTTCCCAGCAAGCTGAGTCTATCAATCAAACTCATACAAAGTCCCCCTTTGAGCCGCCACTTCCAAAAAGAAAGAAAACAAAATTGGACTAATTTATTATTCATTTGTTCATTAAGTCTGTATTAACCAGATATATTATAAAAGAAAGCAGAATTATGCCTTTTGATCAGGGAATTCTCTGCCATGAATATTCATAGCCTCCACTTTGCCCCCCTTGCTACTCATCTGCACATGTGGCATCTATTGTGTAGTGTTAGGGGGGATCATACAAGCAACCCCAACAAAGCCAATCTTCAACCTCAGCATCCCTGATACTAGTGGCTGACTGTACCATCCGTATAGCTGCTGGTTGCCTGTCAGCTCTTCTGATGAGGGAGGCATTGAGCGCTGCCAAGCTGGAGACTTGAACAGTAGTGAGATGGTCTTGGCCATACCCAGAACCTCATAGGAGTGAAAGGCAGGAATTTGGACTCACCTGTGTCTTGAATCTACTCTTTCAGCCTGGCGTTCTTAGAGAGTTTAATGGGACAAGCGGAGGAGCTCTGTATCCGCAATAGTCACCAACTCTCTCCATGTGGCTGTCTTTAGAGATTAAGCTGAACCAAACTGTGGGAACAGCCTCTGTGAATGTCCTTCTCTGTATTTGTTATTGTATTGTAACTCTTAAAAAGCTGTTAGATGTAACATGTAACTAATTAGCTCTTTAGTGCGAAAACGGTGCAATCATTAGGTGTGTTAAATGCACATTCTGGGATCCACTATAGTGAGTGTCAGACTTCCTAGGTAAACTAAACAGGAAACGCAACTAGATAAGCAAATTCTACTTCATTGTAAGGTAACATTAACAGAATCTTGCAAGTCTGAAGGTACAAACTTCCCATCATCACTTTTAACTGCCTGATCAATTCAGGTGGGTTTTCTTCCTCTGACCATTAATCTATTGGGCACTCCCCTCTCACTTATCTGATTATTTCCTAGGAAGCATCTCTTTCCCTCATCCCCCAAGGTCATCCACACATCCTATTGCACTGTGACACCGAACAGGGGAAAAAAATCCAAACCCACATACCCTTTTTGGCATTAAAGCAGCAGGTCTGTACCATGTGTGTGTGTGTGTTAAAAAATTCAAGATGGCTGCCATGAGTGAAGTCCTGCCCTCTTTTTAGGTGTTTTCCACATGCAACTGATAAAAAGAGAGTGGGGCTTTGATTGTGCAGTCAAGGCCACCACTTTTCTTACCTCCCTTACACAATCCCCTGTTGAATTGAAACTCAGCAATTCTAGGAGTTTTGTGATAATATCGAAATCAAGAGTAGCTGAACTCCAGTTCCAACATGGCAATAATTATGGAATGTGGGGTGGTTTGTTTTGTGTGTATACATATGGACAGATGGGTGAGTGTGTCTCATGTTGAATTTACCGTAAATAAGGCTTCATCCTAAACGGGAGAATCACATGATGCTCATTTTCATTTCCTGTTTTCTATCCTGGAGTCCCTGGATACATATATATATATATTTAGCTAATAGATATATCTAGAATGTTAAGTGTCTTGGGCATTATCACAAAATAGCTATAGAAAGAGCTCATTGTTTGGAAAATCTCTGCATATTGGTCACAGCCATTCAGAAATTACCTACGGTATTTCACAGAAGGATACTTTTCTGCCTGTGACCCTTGGTGACTGCTTGGATTTCAGAAGTACCGTAGTTTGCCATTGCATCCTTCTTGGGGCTGAGGAAAGTGACTGGAACAAAGTCACTCAGCTGGCTTTGTGTGCAAGATAGGACTAGAACTCAGAATCTCTGGCTTCTTGCCCTGTGCCTTAACTGCTACACTAAACTGGCTCTCACAGTCAGCCATTCAGAAATTACCCATTTCACAGAAGGGTAAACTGTGGCTAAACCTCATGTTCTCCTTCCTTCCTCCAGAATTACATTTTGTGCTAATTATGTAAACATTGGCCAAGTTGGGGAATAAGTAATTCACTCCTCCTCTGACTCTGAACCTGACTAGTTTTGATGCTGCAATTAGGGTTTATCAAAATCCAGACTGAAGCAATAAGGATTAAATTCTTCTTTCTCTGTGCAGTTGTTCTAAAAAAGAGTGAAAGAAAGGAAGGAAAGACAGGTAAATTAACCCAGTTCTTAATAACACATTTAGTGTTACCAGTTTAGATGGAAAGCTGGAAAAGGGCACCTGATTCTCAACCTAAATGTTGCAACTCCCTTTTTCTAGTATGAGATGGTGAGTGGATTATAAGACAATCTCACAGCTGCCCGGATGATTATGGACCATGATGATAATATATTCAAAGTGAAATTTGAATAAGAGAGACTCCAGGGTTTCTGTAATTGATTTACAGAGTTTGATCTGAAATATGTTTACTCACAGTTAAATCAAGTTGGCTTGTAGAGATCACATTGCTGGTATAAATGGATATTACTTTTTTGTTGGCCTTTTGTTAGTTTTATCTTTCCTGATTTAGCAAACATGTTAAGTATTATTGCTTAGAAGAAAACAGTTATTGAAGAATACCTGATGACATTCTCCTAAAAGCACTAGGCCAGGGCTGTTAAACTCCCGGCTTGTGGGCTGCATCATGCGCTGGCCATGCCCATGCCCAGTTTAGCGAAGGGGAAACAAGTCCCGATACGCCACGTGACGCCACCGTGACAATGTGAGTTTGACACCCCTGCACTAGGCTAACTAAGTCATCTGCCTTATCAGTACATAGAAAATACGTTTTCCCCTTAATGAACTAGTATTTATTTAATGTTTAATTTGTTTATAATATTGTAGTAATTATATCTTCTCTCCTTCCTCAGCATTCTCAGGATTGAAATATAATAATTTTTCTGCAGGGCTGCTTTGATTTTAATTATTCAGTATCTACTTCCAAATTCTTTGTGATGGGAAAGATGATTTGAAGGTATCATATTATATATCCAAATTCACTTTTAAAATGGTACTTCAAACACTGTCAGTTTCCTTTACAGAAGGGATAGAAGAACTGTCAGGAGGTTATGACTATTGACTTCTTTTTCCCACTGCGGCACCTAATATTGCTTTGAACGGGAAGCTTGTTGGACCCGGAACAGCTGGTTGGTGCTGGCAGTCGAGCGGGAGGACATGGAACAAAAATGAGCCACAGGGAGGTGTGTGTGTGTGACAAACTTTTTACTTCGTCCCTGCATTGAGAAGCACCAGAGCAGCTTAACGTATGCAGGGAAATGAATCAGCCAACTTTTACAGCTGTTTCACAGGGACACAGTTGTCCAACTCAAGTCTGTTGCCTAAGACATGCAGGATGGCAGCCTCTTTAGGACAAAGGCCTGGGGAGATGTAACACCATCCATTCTCTAGCTGAATTGGCTTGGATGCAGAAACAAATGCGACCTCTTTCCAAGACCATCCCTGGTGATTTTACTTTATTGTTTTTAAAGGATGTTCTATGACCATATGGAGAGGTGGGGAATGGGGTTGTTTCATGCCTGGCTTCTGCACATTCAATGCAAATTCTCCTTTGTATACACAGAGAGCTTGCTTCAGCAGTCAGGAACTGAAGAAAAGTGGGGATCAGGATCCTGTGGAGAAAGCCTTCTGTGGAACTAACCGTGTAGCCATTGGCTCACTCCTCAGGGTGTCCAAGTCCCTTCTGTTATTTCACCTAGAATATTTTGGTGGGGAGGGGGAAAGGCTAATTCATGTGAAAATGCTCACAGTTCTTGCCTTTCAGGTTTCAGCTATGACTGAGCACTCAGTGGTTACAATTCCTAAAACATGCTACATTGTGTTCACACAATAGTCTATTGCAAACAAATGAAGCAGAGGTGGGTTCCTAACGGTTCGATCTGGTTGTACCGAAATGTTAGTAACTGTTGTGTCCTCCCAATTGCTCATTTGCATGAACCACCGCTGGTTGGCTAAACTAGCGGCAGGAAAAGTAAAGCGCTGTCAGTGGCCGGCAGGCGATCAGGGAATCCCATAAAAGCGGGTTCCCTGCAGCCTGCCGGCAGTCAGGATATTGCTTCCACCTGAACTAATAAACGAGAGCTGACTGTTCACTGCGACTCGAGTCTTCCCTACTTGCGCGAGCCAACAGTATAGGGTCTCCTGCTTGAGCAGGGGGTTGGACTAGAAGACCTCCAAGGTCCCTTCCAGCTCTACAGTATCCTGAATTGAAATTGGCTTATCGCTCAGACTATGCTTTCACCCAGGATGCTTTAGACTTAAACTGATAAGTGTGGATCAAGCCATTGTGGCTTGCTTAGCACGTTGCAAGAAAGGCAACTCATTTTCTGTAAGCCAATGTTTCTCTAAATCACGGCTATGCAAACCATGCCTCATTGTGCTCTCCAAGTCCTGCTCTGCTCCCTGAAACCTTTGCTGCAGATTACGAGTCTCGCCAGACTTTCCAGCTACATCGGTAGAAGCCAAGTGTAGGAATGGCAGAGGGGATTTTCTAGGCTAAAGAACACAGAAACCTCCACGGAGAAGGCTGGAGAGGAAAGCCAGAGCAGAGAAGGGCAGATCTGGAGCGAAGGGGGTTAGCGTTTTGCTCGTGTGACGTTTAAATGGTGGAGGTCTCTGCTGAATTCCTTTGGCTGCTGGAGTCAGCCTCTTCTAGTAGAGAACTTGACTGTCTCCAGACCCCAAGACAGGGGCCTGGCATCAGAAAGGCCCTTCACAAGTGTTGCTGCTAGCTGGCCACACTCCCAAGCATACGTGCACGTCACCATTATCCCTTGGAGGGAAATTGCTGTCTTGCTTTTTTATTTATTTGCACATATATTTGATTGCTAAGGTCAGAACGATGTCATGTCAGTTGGCTCCACACCAGAATTCGGCTTCTTTTCCCTCCAAACTGCCTCTTCTAGCACCAACCCTTTCTGAAATATTATAAATAATATGAATGCCCTTTGTCTCGGTTCAGCTGAGTTGGACTCATTTAAGGTTTTCGGGTGGAAGAGGGGTAAAATGTGACCAATGCGACTTGGTCCAGACCAGAGAAGAAGCAGCCATTTTGAAAGAGGCAACTGCTCAAATGCTCCACCCTTTGCTAATTGAACAGAAACTCTGCCTGTTTTGACCAGTTTTGACCCTGGAGAAAAACTATCCATTCCCCCCACTCCCCACCCGAAATAGGAAGAAGATTAAGAATGTAGAAGATTAAGAATTGGTCCTGGTGCATCTCAGGCTTCAGCTCCATCCTTACCATTTCTAATCTGTGTCATTCAGTTTAATGCAGGGGTGTCCAATCTCAGCAACTTTAAGACTTGTGGACTTCAAATCCCAGCATTCCCCAGCATAGCTACATTTAGGCTGAATTCTGGTCTTAGGCTCAGGAAGGTTGGAAATGATCAATCACACAGAGTATCTGTTTGTAATATTTTTTTAAACATCCATTTTCTTTGATTTCAAATCACGGCTGGGACTGGAGTTCCCATAGTCAGGAGGTCAAAAAAGTCAAGATGGCAACCACAGTGATTCAGCTGAAGCTAGACTCCTTTTCATATGCCATGCACATAAAGAAGAACATAGAATGTAGACCAATAGGACTGAAAGGGATTTTGGAGATCTTCTAGTCCAACCCTCTGCTCAAGCAGGAAACGCCACACCGTTCCAAAGGTGCTTTTTCAAGAGGCAACTGGACTTTCTGCTTTTTCTTTGGAAGATGTTTCATCCAAGAAGCTTCTTCAGCTCTGACACTCAGTGCTATTGCTATTCCCTCCTTCTTTCATTGCTTCCTCTCTTATTCCCTTTTTCATTCTCCTTCCTGGTGGCACAGTGAGTAAAGTGCAATCCTGACCAATTCAAGGTTGACTCAGCCTTCCATTCTTCCGAGGTGGATAAAATGAGGACCCAGATTGTTGGGGGCAACAGGCTGACTTTGTAAACCACTTAGAGAGGGATGTAAAGCACTATGAAGCGGTATATAAGTCTAAGTGCTATTGCTCTTCCTTCCTCCCTCCCTCCCTCAGCCTTCTGTCCTTCCGAGGTGGGTAAAATGAGGACCCAGATTGTTGGGGGCAAGAGGCTGACTCTGTAAACCGCTTAGAGAAGGCTGTAAAAGGACTGTAAAGCGGTATATAAGTCTAAGTGCTATTGCTATCAAGTTCCTGATGGAGAGAAATCTGATACATTGCCAAGATTTGTTCTGCTGACGTGGGAAACCCATTCCTAAGTTCCAAAGATATGTTTGGAAAAGGGCTCACCTCCTCCTTGCTATGATCATGCTTTTAAGCAATCTTCCCCAACTTCTTTTATTGCAACTTTATAGCATTTTGCAAAGTGCAACTAATAGCAGTAGAAAATAAACTGTGTTCATTTCATTCTGTTATTTTTAAAAAGTTACACAAAAGAAGCCAAATAATTCAAAGTTAAAACGAAGACACCGAATGCAATAGTAGAATGAATTTTCTCAGCTTCTTCTACAAGACTAAAATAGTGATGCCATCCTACAATCCAGTTTTGAAACTACGAAATAAACTGAGACAGAATATGTAGAATATGCCCAAAGGATCCTTAAAGTGTTAGTGGTTCCACTACCTGGTTGCACTGTTAATTTTTATGCAAATTATTATGATAATTTTCAGCTGCCTATGCGTATAATTTGTAACTGTTTTGATCTTTTTTTTAATGGCTTTGATTATTGTGATATTGTTTGCTGCTCTGAGCCAATTGGATTGAGATGGGTGGCTATAGAAATTCAATCAACAAGTGAACAAATAGTCTGATTTTACTACTCCAGCAACATTCTCCAACTTCATGTAGGACTACAACTCCTATCATCCCCAGCAGGGAAGTGTGCATCATTGCAGCTTTCCCCAACTGAGTTAATAAGAATAGCTTGGGAAGCATTGTAGTTTAACACAACCAGGAAAACCCAGTTTGGCCTTCATCCAAAGTCATGGTGGTGTGGCCTCCATATGGAAATGCTGGACTTTTGGGACCAGTGGATTCTCTGTTTGCAAGGATGTGTGTATGTGTAGCGATGGTGGTAAAAAGCACACTTTAACAAGGAATACATTATATCAGGATTTAAGTTTGGCGCTTTTTCAGGAGGCAACTGGACTTTCTGGTTTTTCTTTAAAGACGTTTTGCTTCTCATCCCAGAAGCTTCTTCAGCTCTGACTGCATGGTGGGGGAAGGGAAGGATTTATACTCCTTGCAGACAGCTGGTCACTTGCATCCTTGTAGAGGGTGGTTGAAGCACTTGGAGGTTTATCTCAGGTGTCCTCAGGGCCACCTGAGTGGTGCAAATGGTTCCTGTAGTCTGCAATTTTTTCCTCTGGAACTCCATTCCTCCTCCCTCACCAGAGCACTACCCAGGTGACCCTAGAACCTGCCCAGGAGCAATTCATAGTCTGTTCCCTAGACAGCCTTGGTCACTTCTTCTAACTAATATCTTCCATCTCCTCTACCAATAATATGGTCAAATTCTGGGTACTCATATCTATATGAGACTTTGGGAAAAGTTCAGAGAAGAGCAACTAAGACGATCAAACGCCTGGAGACTAAAAAATAAAGAATGGTTGCAGGATTTGCGTTTGGCCAGTCTAAAGAAAAGAAGAATTAGGGCCGAAATGATAGCAGCAGTCCAGTATTTGAGTGGCTGTCCCAAAGAAGAGACGGATCAAATTATTCTCCAAAGCACCTGAGGGCAGGACAAGAAACAATGGGTGGAAATTAATCAAGGACAGAAGCAACCTGGAATTAAGGCGAGGACAATTAACCAGTGGAACAGCTTGCCACCAGAAGGTGTGGGTGCTCCATCACTGGAGGTTTTTAAGAAGACACTGGACAGACACTTGTCTGAAATGGCATAGGTTCTCCTGCTTGAGCAGGAGGCTGGACTAGAAGACCTCCAAGGTCCCTTCCAGCTCTATTCTATCATTTTGGCTGTTTCAAGACTGTGCTAGCAATGAAAGAAATCTCCAGACTGGCAGAAACTGATCAGTCCTTCTCCCCTTTCAAAAGATCTTCTTTTTCAGCCATCCTTGTGCCCTTTCGAGAATGTAAAGCCAACCAGAAGCTGAATATTGGTTAAATCCAGATTAGCGATCTCTTATGGGGAACATTTTGCATATAGTTCCCCAGAATGGCGGACTCTGTGTTGCATCCTATGGGTCTGCCTGACCAGCATATTTGCAGCAGAAAGAAAGCAGGCTGGGGGGGAAATAGGCTAGAAGAACCGTCGGTTGGCTACGAAGCCTTCCTATTTGCCAGATCATTTCTCCCTCTCGGGGTTGGGCAATATCTCACTTCTCATCTTTCCTGTTATGATACATAACTGATCTGTGGTTGGAACCTGAAGTTCACAACCCTCCTTCAAACAAAAAAAAGAAAACAAAAAAAAGGAAAAGAACACAAGAGACATCCGTAGGAACAAGCTTCTTTCTTGCCACTTTTGCTGCGACATTATGTAAATCTTGCAAGCCCCCTTTCCTGCAAAAGGAAAGTTCTGCTTCAGGTCGATTTCTCAAAAGAGGAAGCCCTCCTTCTTTATCCTGGTTGACCCAAATGTGCAACATTTCCTGCGGACAGGCCATGGGTAAAAATCAAAGAAGGCAGGATCTTTTGTGTGGTTGCTGGCTTCCTATCACACATTCTGGAGGGAAAGGAAGAAAATGACCATTTATTATAAGCCCAGCACCTTCTGAGGTTGCTTATCAGATTCATCAATGGAAAGAAGGATGTCCAAGCAACGTGGTCACACCCTTCTGAGGGGTTATCTCTCCTCCACATCTGGTTAGTTCCGGAGAGCTTCAGGTGGTAGCCGAGGAAGGTTCCTGCAATTCACAAGATAAAACCGGTGGGGGTGTGATTTAGGGCAAGGAAGGGGTCAGCAATAGGTTAAGGTGGAGTAGCGCAGAATAAGGAGGTCAAATGGGACCTACCTCTTGACTTCTGCAGGGCCAAATTGAACCACAGGGAGACAACCTAGAATAGCTCTTCAGACAAATTCACCATTCTTTGAAGATGGCTATGCTTAGGGACAGGGAATATTAAAAAGTTGGCTTTCATCAGAAATTGCTTGAAGTTTTGCTGCTGATTTTCATTTGTAGCATCTCAAAGAATGCCCCTTGCTGAGTGTCCCTTCCTCCTCAGAGAGGAAGAGGCTAGAAGGGAAGACTTTCCAGCTGTTCAACCTCACCTCTGGATAGTCCTCTATCCCCAGGAATGGTGGCTGGGACTCATGTCTTACAGACAAAAATCTTCTTCTCCCAAATAGCCCCATAATTGGCTTTTCATTTTGATCTCACTGGCTTTTCCTTCCGCTAATGCATTTTAATGATTTGTTTTTGTTCCTTTTCAGTTTTAAAAAAGAAACTGTCATAATCTGCCCAAGGTATGTTGGTTGCTGTGTAGATTAATCATTTAATCCATATTTAAACATTAATCATTTGCTTCCTTTTATTTTAGGGCTAGTCACATAAACAATAAGCATTAGTGGGCTGGCTCCTTTCTAAGGTAGGCTGAAACCTACCTTAGAAAGGTAGGTTATATTATTATGCAGATCTTATCCTTAAGTTGGAGGAGATGCGAGAAATGATCAAGCCCTGGTTTATTTTAACCATATTTGTATAAGCCATGTTAGAGTGATTCATGCTTAAAACTAACCATATAAACATGGTTTGCAAGCTGCAATGACTAGATTCTCAACCCACGAAGTCAAAGCCAAACAAATTGCATTGTAGCTTAATACAATGTGGGAACAAACTCTGGACCTGAGAAGAATTGTGGCTCACTTCAAATGTCCCAAATTGAAATTACTGAATGGATACCTGATGTGTACAGTCGAAACCATAGACACTGAATCCTGCAAGGATGGTAGTATGTCTACAAACAGTTGTGTTTATACAATATACTTACCTGTCTTAAGTAAAGACCTTTATCTAACTCGCTCAGCTGTGATTAGAATTGTTTAAATGTTTTGGTCACCTTCTGGTAAATACAACCCCATATAACTAATTTATAGCTCAATATATCATTCAAACGCAGTAAATATTTCAACACATTATCTGAATTGATAAAGGATATGGAAAGTAGGAAACTTCATCAAAGTTGGAATCCTCTGCAGACGTTTTGCAATCCTTTAGCTGGTTAAAGATGATTGGAGTGGAACCAATCCCTGCGGTGAGTGGGTGGGTTCTCAACTTGGCCCAGGCATACGATAATATTAACGGAATTAATAATTGCTAATTGGATGAATTGCCTGTTAGGGCAATCTATGGATGAAATTAATTTAGCCCCACTTCCATATGTCGGCTGCTCTCTCACACACAGACATGCATGCTTGTGTATCTTTCTTCCCATCAGGAACAGGAATAAGGAAGAGCAGGAGGAAGAAGCAGGCAGGAGGAAGGGATGGCTGACTTGGGAAGGAGGAATAAAATGGGATGGAGATGAAGAGGCAAGGAAAGGAAGAAGAGAAAAGAGAACATGGAAATCTACAAGCTGAAGTTCACATTCTCCAGAGCACCTGAGGGCAGGACAAGAAGTAACGAGTGGAAGATCATTAAAGAGAGATCCAATCTAGAACTAAGGAGAGCTTGGGAACATTTGGGGGAGCAGTGGGAACAATTAATCAGTAGAACTGTTTGCATCCTGAGGTTGTGGGTGTTCCAACACTGGAAGTTTTTAAGAAGAGACTGGAGAGCCACCTGTCTGGAATGGCGTTAGGGTCTCCTGCTGAAGCAGGATGTTGGACTAGAAGACCTCCAAGGTCCCCTTCAATCTTATTATTCTGTGTTCTGCATATCTTAAAGTTGCTGAGGTTGAAAGGAGAGGAGCAAGAGGAGGTTCCCTCCAGATAATTGTATGTGAAATAGAGGAGGCATCCAGCTACATTTAAGATGGAGGTGTTTAAAATAAATAAGCCATAAATGCCAACTGCTGTGGAGACCTTGTTGTTGCAAAGCATGAGAGCTGGAACTTAGGACAGGAGTGCTTTGAAGGATTTCACCCAGGCAGAACATGGTCAAGCTAACATAAGTGAGGATTTCTGGGAGATGGTGCCCACCAAGTGCTAAATGTCTATGGAGATTCTCAGTCATCCAGGTCAGGGTTGTCCCAAAGGTGCTTTTTCAAAAGGCAACTGGACTTTCTTGTTTTTCTTTGAAGACATTTCGCTTCTCATCCAAGAAGCTTCTTCACAACTGAAGAAGCTTCTTGGATGAGAAGCAAAAACAAAGAAAGTCCAGTTGCCTTCTGGAAAATCACCTTTTGACTCCAGGTGATAAGCAGCTGCTTTTGCTCCTCACTCAGTTAAGCCAGTTGCTCTGGTGCAGGTGAAGGATTCATACACGGGTGGGGTGGGGTGTGTGTGAATGGTGGTAGCATCAACAGGCTCCCCATGCTTGCTCTGAACAGCAAGACAGCAGTCTGAGAGTCATAGGATGTTGGGTTTTTAAAAAAATGTCCTTAATTAAATGTGCACCTCCATGATGGATCTGTTGGCGTTCAGGACCTCTGTCATCGGCCTCTCAACATAATAAAAATGTGGGCCCCCATCAAGCCCGGCTTTTGCATCCTCTTCAAAAGTGCTTGCAGTTCCTATTGCTTACCAATTCTCAAAGAAAGAAAAGTGGCTTGTTTTTTCTATCCTTTTTTTGAAGAAATAGGGAAATATTTGTTTGCGTATGTGCATGCATTTATATTTGTATATGTGTATGTAGCAATAGCACTCATGTGCCTCTTTATAGTGCTTTACTGCATTCTATAGAACCAGCATCTTGCCCTCAACAATCTGGGTCCTCATTTTACCGACCTCAGAAGGATGGAAGGCTGAGTCACCTTGAGCCGGTGAGAATCGAACTGCTGGCAGTCGGCAGAGTCAGCCTGCAATACTGCATTCTAACTAATGCGCCAACAGGGCTCTTTTAAACACAGACACACATAGTACCAGTAATATTGTAAAGCCCATGGAGCTGCATTCAGGCTTAGACACACCTAGACCAGACACTTACACGACACTTAAGTTAGTTCAGTTAAATTACTTAAATTAAGTTCCATTGATGATAATGGCTCAGTTCTACTTTAAGCACAGCTCCAATTCAGACTGAGCTGACTGGGCTGAACATTCTCTTTTAGTAAGAAAAGTGTACAGTGCATGTTTTAAAGGTTAGGATTATACAAAGTTTCTGCTCTACTTCACAAAGCCACACAGCTGTGGTAGAATGTAGTCTGGATTCCTAGGAGGGAGTGGCTGCATTCCAAGGGACAGTGAAGTTTATCTAGTTTGGTTGGACGAAAGACAGTCAAGAGGGCTCCTCCCTAGGAATTCTTAGAGTACTGTATTTTTCGGAGTATAAGACGCACCTGAGTTTTTGGGGAGGAAAATAGGGGAAAAAATCTGCCTACCAGGTATTCA
>JANHFT010007242.1:111302-124744 GCA_032467955.1 Pseudoxenodon macrops
ACCGGAAGCCAGTGCAGCTCGCGCAGGAGGGGTGTTATATGGGAGCATCGAGTTGCTCCCGCAATTACCCGCACGGCAGTAAATTACTGCTGCCATTGTCATTTCCAAGTGCTTTTCCCCATCGTTTTTAAAGCTATCGCATAGTGTTATAGCTATGACAGTTCATTTCATGCATATATGTAATCAGTTCTTTAGTTTAAAACTAAATTAATACTACAATGGAGCTAATTGAAGAATATAGCAGCTTCAGAAATTTCTTTGGTTGAAATGAACTTTTTTATTCACTGCAGCATGTCACACTTATTGGTGTAAAACATAAAGTGCCTATGCTTCTTAGTGTAGGAAATCAGTTGGAATTTGTAATTACAACAGAAATTTTATAAAAAATTGGCTTGGGGGTCAGCCACTACTTCACTAATAGCGTTTTATGTTGCCCTTTTATGAGAAGGAACAGAGAGCTGAAATTCAACTTTGAACCCCTGGGAAAAAAATTACAAATGGATTTTGAAATTAATTACATATTTTCTATAGGCTGGTTTCTTATTTAGTCATGTAGGCTAGAATCTTGTTTTTAAAATCAGATAAAATGTTGCAACCTTATAATTAAAAATGCATTTGCTGTACAGTTCCCCCTACCATTTCAGAATGTCAAGCTATATACAACTAACTGAAGACTGAGCTAATAGTAAACTGAATAGTAAACTGAGAATAAACTATTGAACACAGTGAGTAGAACATCTCAGCAGCCATGAGTCTTATTACATAGTAACTATCTGAAAGGATCCATTTTAATTGTCTCAATTATCATTGAGGTGGAAGGAGAAAGTCACAGCTGGTGTAGTAATTAGAATAACAAATAGTCTAGTGCTTCAATAATAGAGGGAAATTGTTGGCCCCTAACAGAAATCTACAATCCATATTTTCTAATGACTTCCATTAGCTAACTTCCTAAAGGAGAACTGTTTATGTAAGCATGAGCTTACTGTTTTCTATGTCTGAGGTCATCCAACCCAAGTTGCTATAATGCAAAATCTAAATAAATCATATTTAACATGGTTAAGTCAAGTCACATAAGTTACTCACAAAGAACTGGTTTCTCACAACATACTAAATCACAAACTCTACATCCTGCAGCCTAATATGTAGTATAAAATTAGCCTTTGTCTCGTAGGGATAGGTGTGATTTTCTTAGCAAGACTATAGAAGTAGTTCAGCCTTTCAAGTTAACTAGGTTAGGAAACAGACTCTCATGAAATATTAGAACTTGGTTATTGTACCGGTAGAATATAATAACAGAATCTTGAAAGCCAGGCAAAGTTTTTCAATCTCCCCTTTTATACTAAAAAGAATCAAGGTAGGGCAACCTTGAAGTTTTTCCTGTCAATCCAAGGTAAAGTGATGCTTAGATAAGGATTATTGAATTCCTCTTTCAAGATGATATCTGTGTAACCTCTACAGTGATTTCCATCACCTTTTTCAAAGATTTTTTATAGTGTCCAAATATGTAGCATATTAGAGCCTTTATGTCAGGGGTGTCAAACTCAATTTCATTGAGGGCTGCATCAGGGTTGTGTTTACCTTGAGAGGGCTGGGGTGGGCGTGGCCAGCTTCACTTGTGTCGGGGGCGACTGGGTGGCCTGAATGCTCTGCCAACAAAAACAGGCTCGCAAGCTCTATTTTTGGCTGGGATGGGCTCCTCCAACCCTTGCTAGCCAGCAAAAACAGAGCTTGGGAGGGCCATGCACATCCCTCACCAGGTCTGTTTTTGGGTGGGATGGCCTCCTGCAATCCTCTGCCACCGAAAACAAAGTTCACTGAGCTGTGGGCCGGTTCTTCACTGTTTCCAGGGTGGCCCCATGGGCCAGATCTAAGCACCCCATGGGCTATATCTGACCCGCAAGCCTTGAATTTGACATCCCTGGTTTATGTGATGCAATCAAGATATCTCACTGAAGGCAATGAAATTTCATCTCATTCTATCCCACTCATTATTTTGTTAATGCTTTTTTTTAATTTCTTTTACAGGAATCGAAAGATACCAAAAAAAGACACATCCATATTGACATGCAACCTAGGCATCCCCCCAGTATTTCCTGCTAAAGGCCAGGCTGCCTAGAAATAGACTTCCTTGGAATGATGGTAAACAAAACTAGGATTAACTCTACTCATGGACTTGATGCTTTGGGGGTATCCCAGTTCCAGGAGGCCATCGGTGTTTTCTTCATGGTTATGCTGAGTGTCATCGCTTTGGTTGCCAACACAGCCGTTATGGTTGTTATTCTCAAAACTCCTCTCCTGAGGAAATTCATCTTTGTCTGCCATCTCTGCCTGGTAGATCTGTTGTCAGCAATTTTCATCATGCCACTGGGGATCATCTCCAGTTCCACGTGCTTCAACAAAATTTTGTACAGCATCGCTGAGTGCCAAACACTGATCTTCTTGAATGTTTGTTTCATCAGCGCTTCCATCCTCACCATCTCTGTTATCAGCATTGAACGATACTACTACATTGTCCACCCTATGAGATATGAAGTTAAAATGACCACTGGGCTGGCCCTTACTGTGGTGGTGTTCATTTGGATTAAGTCTATGCTGGTTGCTGCACTGGCGTTAGTAGGCTGGCCCCAAGACAATGGTGCAAGCAGTGCCAGTAAATGTACTGTTAACTGGAGCCCTGGAGCCCACAAAAAGATTTTTGTGATAATCTTCAGCCTTCTCTGCTTCATATTGCCCAGTTTAATTATCTTTGCAGTATATGGTAGCATCTACAAAGTGGCCCGCATTGCATCCTTGCAGCATATTCCTGTCCCATCCTGGACAGCTGCACCCAGACAAAGGTCAGAGTCCATCCACAGTCAAGTCACCATCATCACCACCAGGAATGCGCCTCCAAGGCCGTCTCCTGAACGCTTTTTTGGTGGGAATAAAGCAGCCCTGACCTTGGTGTTGATCGTAGGCCAGTTCCTCTGCTGCTGGCTTCCTTTTTTCTCCTTCCACCTCCACTGCTCCTTCCACCCTGCCCCTTCGGTCCCCGATTCCGTTGAAATAGTCGTGACCTGGCTCGCGTATTCTTCCTTTGCGATCAACCCTTTCTTCTATGGATTGCTAAACCGTCAAATCAGGGAAGAGCTGGCCAAGATGGGACGACACTGCCTCAGTAAGCCTCTGAACCAGGACTTTTGTCTCTCCAGCCCGGAAGGCTCCATTCATGAGAATTTCCTCCAGTTCCTTCAGAGGACTAGTTGCACATTTGATAACCATTCCAGCTATGCCAATTCCAGCCCCAGGAACACTTTGGACCAAACTGCTTTGGGGTTCAGAATCCCAGGACAAATCCCAGAAGAAACCAATTGAAGAAACCATGCTGTGTTATGTTGTGTGTGTGTGTGTGTTTTGTCATTTCCCTATTTCTTTCCTTCTGGCTTTGCAATTATCTTCTCCTACACTGAAAATACTGAACAAGCTTTTCTTACGAGAAGGATTGTCAGCTGAGCAATGACTTTCCCTTAAGCGTAAAAGGAAATGTACTACATGAGTTGTCAGCATTCTCTCTCTTTCCAGTGGCTAGCAAGAGTGTAAGTGATGACTCAGAGGTATCAGTCGTACTAATAAGCAATTGTACTGAACTCACTATGATAGCTGCGTGCAGAGACCTGACATCTTAACAATATTTGCAGAGACCCCGGGAAAATATTATATGTGCGGGGGCGGGGGGAGGTGTCAGAAAACCCTCCAAAGTGCTTTCCTAAAATACAATTAACCCCAAGTCAGCACCGAGAGTGGTCTTTCTTCCTATTCACATAGTGTAATGGGCAGGTTTAGTTTTATAATGCAGAGCTTGCTTGGTCTGTATACTTAAGGCAAAGTCGCTTTGTCCTTAACAAAATAATATGTGCCCCTGAATGAAAACTTTATTAAAAAAGAAAAGAAAATAATATGTGCCCCAATGCTGTAGAACAGAATTGCCCAGTCTCCATAAATACAGGCCAGTGATAGAACTGCTTTGGCTTCTTTAGTATGATGAAGGGGAGAAGACAGACTTGTGGAGATGACTATGGTCAATGTCACAGGTAGAACAACTATTCTTGCTCCCATAGTTGAAGAAGAAAGGTAAAGTTGTAATTTTCCATAATTTGGTGCTGTAGAGAGAACATTCAGATCTTGGGAAGAATTCAGAAGGAGATTAAGATGTTCTCTGAATCACATTCAGCATATAAGAACTACTGTCTGTTTCCTGTGCAATAATAACTTGGAAAAAGTTCTAATACAGAGGTTTATAATAAAAAGCAGAATCCTTTTTACCTGTGGTGGTTCTTGAACTTTTCAAACTGTACAAACGATCTGCATCAATTCTATTTCTTCCCCCCTCCCCCCATTCAGGACTAATCCTGAAGAAAAATAAAATAAGGCAACCTTGAAAAAAGATCTCTTGAGAATTAATTCCATTTCTTTTGAGAAACCGTTTCACAAATCCAAACTTTCATCCTATGTCCTAAATTTTCCACTTCCTCTCCAGATTGCAGGTTAATCTAGAGGCTATGAATGAATAGGGGAGGCAGAAATCTTCATACTGCAAAGGTCCCTTCGATTATCATGTTGGTTATTTCAAATAAGCAACAGAGATGGGTTGCTACCAGTTCTTTCCGGTTCTATAGAACCAGTAGTAACTTCGTGGTGATGTCACGGAGCCGGTTCTATCAGTGTCTCCATGGGCGCCGCCATCTTGGATTTTGCTTCCGCATATGCGCAGTAGCTAATTTTTGCCCACATGTAGTGCGACCCTGAGCAAACCGGCAGCAAAAAGAAGCAGAACCCACCCCTGATAGGCAACTATTAGTATTCATAGATTTGTATGCGTGACAGGTGGTAAATGCCACTTTCCAACATCTTGGGAAGGCAGAGAGGAAGGAAGGGATCATATTGTAGATCTTGGACTCAAGAACTAAGACTCAAAAGAGAGCCAAGCAACTCTAATTCTGAATTTCTGTCTTAGTGCATCTGGAAAAATAGAGTTAAAATAGACACAAAGTTGGGAGTGATGAAATGGCTCATAAAAATAGGTTAAGATGGTGTGTTTCCTTTGTGCCAAAAGGCATTCCAAAGGAGTTGGCGTTAATATGAAAATCACCAGGGCTAGCTTTAAGATAAGAGTGTGCCTCCTTCCAATTCATTTTAAAAATGCAAATATTTGCATCAGTAGAAATGGAGCCATCACTCAATGTGACCTAGGGGCACCAATATACCCTTGAGCCAGCACTAGGAAACACACTCTTGATTGGTTTGATGTGACATATAAGTTGTGAGATCAAGATGGAGAGTTGTTCAATCAGGGCATTGTTTGGTTCCTGCTTATATATGCGGAGTTTCACTTTTTCAAAGGCCTATGCCTCGAAGTCTGCATAAGATTTAGCTGTAGGCTGACTACTGTGGTTAAAAAGTTAAGAAGTTTACCTAAAATAAAAGCTTGCACAGAATATAATACTTAAAAAAATCTTGTAATTATTAACAGTTATGTGTATCTTAACCATTCTTTGATAATGCAGTACAAGCAAAACCTGGGGACTTTTTTTTGAGCAATTCTGTTTGATTTTTCTGTCTCTGAAGGAGCTTTGAATTAGAAGAGTGAGCTGTGCCAAAGCAGAACTTTTGAGTATCAAATTGATGTGAATGTAGAATTGTGACTCTAATGGGAACCTCCAGCCACATCACTGAGACTCATTCAAACTGCGCTGACCTATTTGATGAATCCTTTGATGTCTATAGGGAGGGACATCCTTGCCAAGGAATCAGCGGTGGCATGCCAATTGGTCATCATTGGCTCAGATCTGGTTCCATTGTGGTCCTTTTTCCGCTCGTGGGATGAATTTAGATGAGAATAAAAGGAGTAAATAGATCTCCCAATACTTGTTGAGTCTAGCATCATTATAGGAAGTAGATTTGATCAGCAGAGTTGGTGCTGCTGCTCAGAAGCAGGATGAAAAAATATTGAAGGACATCAGATCAGGACTAGGATTTATCTTGCTATTCCTTCTGCAGTTTCTTGTATCCTTCATACCCAGCTTGGTGGCCCATTTATCAGCCAAGGATCATAGGAGTGAGTGCCTCTCCTGCTTTCCCTGTCTGGGACCCAAATACTTTACTCCCTTGGTCATAGAAATGCATAATGGATATAAAAAGCTATGGAAGATGCAGGTAGTCCTCGACTTACAACCATTCGTTTAGTGACCGTTCAAAGTTACGGCACTGAAAAAAGTGATGTGTGACCATTTTTCATCCCCATGATCACATCCCCATGGTCAACATTCAGACGCTTGGCAACCGGTTCTTATTTATGTCCTGGGGTCATGTGATTGATCCTCTTTTGCGACCTTCTGACAAGCCAAGTCCATTAAGCCAGATTCCCTTAACAACCGGGTTACTAACTTAACAACGGCAGTCATTCGCTTAACAATTGTGGACAAAAAGATCGTAAAATAGGGCAAAACTCACTTAACAACTCTTGCTTAGCTACAGAAATTTTGGACTCCACTGTGGTCGTAAGTCGAGGAGCATCTGCATTAAAAAAAGATACTTAAAAAAAAAAGAAATAGGCTCAGTCCTAGACTTAGGATTCTGACCTAGTGTCGGGCTCTCTTCCTTCCTTAGAGTTTCCATTGGCAACTCTTCCGGCATCTGGTTGTCTAAGAGATCAGATTAATCTGGAAAAGGCAGGGAATCAACCCGGGTTGTCTTCATACACAGTGGGTGCTCTCTTAGGACCAATAGAATTCTGCCACTTATTTAATATCACTGTGATTGCAGTTGTGGTGGCGAAAGAATTGTAGTTGGGGAAGCCCACGGATCAGAGGTGGGTTGTTACCGGTTCTAACCGGTTCTTTAGAACCGGTAATAACTCGTCGATGATGTCATGGAGCCGGTTCCTTCTGTGCCTCCGTGGGTGCCACCATTTTGGATTTTGCTTCTGCGCACGCTGAGAAGCTATTTTTTTATTGCTGCGCACACACGAGGCAGGGCCCTGAGCAAACCGGCAGCAAAACGATCCACAACCCACTCTTGCCAAGAATCTGAAAAAGGAGCTTTGGCAGCCTCCATCAAAATAATAAAATGGTTGCAAATGTATGAGTGGGAGTTGCAGTTGTATGAATACTGTGAGATCCTCTCTATGGCCTTTTTGTTTTGGAAAGCACAGGAAGAAAAGTTGTTTCTTCCTTCTCCAAAGTCATTCAAGAGTGGGCTGGAAATGGGGCGACTGCTTCTGCTTTATCTCAGTTCAAAACAGAATTGCTCGGGGAAGAGGGGCTCCCACAAAGAAAACCTACAATACTGGGGGCATTTTTCTTTTAATCGTGCAAAATATGTTTTCTTCTTCTCTTAGTTTGATCCATCTACCACAGTACAATGTTCAGTGAGAAAATCCTTTATATGCCTTGTTTGAAGGGTACCTCCCAAAAGCATGTGGGCCATTCTTCTCTTTAATGTTTCATTATCTGGAAGGGTATTCCCTGTACAGTATAGAAATAGCCCCTTGGATTTACAGGGACTGGGTCAGAGGTGGGTTCTGAATCTTTTTACTGCCGATTCGCTCAGGGTCGTGCCTCAAGTGTGCGCGCAAAACGTGTGAGCGAGCACACGGTCGGCAATCAAAAACTAGCTTCTGCGCATGCGCAGAAGCAAAATCCAATATGGCGGCGCCCACGGACATAATCCATGACATCAACGCAGAGTAGAACCAGTAGGAACCCACCTCTGGACTGGGTAGCTAGTCCCTTGATGATACCCACAAACCTCATTTCCTTTTTCTCTCCCTTAAGCCTTATTTACAATGCAAAGTGACAAATGTCCTTCTTCTTCCCTGCTCTAGTAATTCAAGCCTTCAGAAAGGCAGAGTGGAATGGTAATAAAAAAGACATTTATTGGAAATACATATTCTCTCAGGTATTTTAAAACAAATAAAGCTCAAAATGTTGTTTCAATCTATTATTTATCACTAGTTTCTCCTTTCTGTGACATAAGGAAGTGTTGGCAAATTGTGAGAACTTTGAACCTTTACTAATGAGCTAAGAACAGTACACTTTCTCTCTCTCAATTCCTGATGAATATGTCAGATTTGGGTAGCCGAAAGAAGAAAGTAAAGGAGAAAAGACTACGTGATAATAAAAACATCCAACAGGTACTTTTAAAAGTGATTTATTATAGCATTCTTTTTTTGCAGAGTAAAGAAAGAAAGGCTTTTATTGAGAATCCTCTTTTATTGAGGCACATCCAGGAACACAAATGAGTCAATTACTGATAACAAAAGATGAACTGCAAGAGTCACAGTCAATTGAAGAAAATATTTGTACCAATAAAGGAAAATATTTGTAGCTCTGCATTGTAATGAGGGTTTTTTGGTACTCTCTGAGCTTGGTGGTTTTCTTGCCGATTTTTCATCACCCAACTAGGATATATCATCAGATATTAGCTAGCACTGATGATGTTAACTAGTTGGGTAATGAAACGTCTGCAAGAAAAAAAACCAAGATAGAGTGGACCACAGGAGTCACAATACTGGAGCATGCAAGATCTCATATGTGCAGTCAGAATCTCCAACGAAAGGAAAGTAAGGAAGCCTTCTGCACAGAGGTGGGTTCTGAATCTTCTTACTGCCGGTTCGCTCAGGGTTGCGTCTCGAGCACGCGCGCAAATTGCGCAAGCTAGCACACACATGACATTCAAAAACTTGCTTCTGCACATGCACAGAAGCAAAATCCAAGATGGCGGTGCCCACGGAGCCACCGACAGAACCAGCTCTATGACGTCACTGCGGAGTTACTACCTACTCTATAGAACCGGATAGAACCGGTAGGAACCCACCTCTGCTTCTGCAGCATGATGTTCTCTATCTGTTGGAATTGCAACTCCCAGAATTCCTTGATCCCATTGTTTTTTCAGCCTTAGCCCTTTTTTCAGGGTAACAGGCATTGTGCCAAAATTGTTTATTGCATGGCATCTATATTTTAATATTTCCTAGTTTATCATGTTTTAATCAGGAATTGGCTCTCATAGTATGAATGTGCTGTTTGAATTGCAAATGACCACCATCATTGTGGGGATCCTTCATTCTCTCTGAGCTTAGTTGTTTTCCTGCAGACATTTCATTATCCATTCAGTACTGATGATGTTACTTCAGGGTTGTCACACTCCCAGCCAGTGGGCTGGATGCATCACATGCTGGCCACACTCATGCCCGGTTTAGCAAAGGGGGGGGGGGAAGTCGCGATACGTCATGTGATGCTGCCATGATGACACATGTTTGGCACTCCTGTGTTACTTAGTTGGATAGTTGCAAAACAAAAACAAAAACCAACGAAGCTCAGAGAACATCAAGGACTCCACAGTTCAACCTGAGTTATAAATATTTTCTATTGGACTGCCATCATGCCCTTTGCAGTAGCATCAGTAACTCTCATGGCTGCAATTGTAGCCCTAGATTGCCACCCTGTGTAAGAAAGAGATGCTTTATCTTCTGTTACTACACTCATACTTATGTATGGCAAACTAATCTCGGCCATTTCATTTGGAATCGTTTGTAACATGAGAGCACAACGTCAGGAAAAAATGTTAAATGGCTTGCCAGCTACCACCTTCCAAACGCAGTCAGACGGAGTTAAAATGAAGAGTAAATGTGATGAAATGGATCACATGTAATTAACATGAATTAACACATAGTAAATAAGATTATTCTTGATGTAATTCAGAACTCTTACTCTTTTTAACTTTTCTTTAGAATTATAATTTGGAGGCATCTGGGGAGAAAGGCTCTTCCTGCTTCTGTTGTTTCTGGGAGCAGCATAGGTTGTATCTCCCCGATTTTTATCGATTGAAACATTTAGTTTTGACCAGCAAAATTGGTTTTATGAAAGGGGTGTCTGGCAGAAAAGCAAAGAGATCAAATCAAAGGAAGTCTGGGGAACGTTCTCCAAGACTAGCATTACTGAAAATTCCCAAGTTAATAATATTTGTGCTTATTTTACAGGATTTCTATGCTGCCCCAATGGCACTGCAGAGCTCTCCTGTCTTTCCATGTGGGAAAGGTGCATGGAAGCAAGCTGCACCCGCAAAGGTTTCTCTATAGCGCTTCCTCAATTAATCCCATATTATTGCATTTGAAGCAAATCCTTATGAAATACATATTTGTTGTAATAGAAACACATATATAGAGGGTTCTATCTCCACTCCTTCAGCTTGAAAAGGTTCATTCCGCATGCTGAGCTGCAATTAGCTTTAGCCATGATTTGCTTAATAAGGCTGAACCGACATACGATGATACCCAATTATATCTTTTGACTCTGGGCCAGCCAAAGGGGCTGTTAAAACCCATTGCCCGGAAGCAACATGAGTTTGGATGGGGAGGAATATATCTCCTCAATCTGACCAAGACAGAATGGCTGTGGGTGTTTGGTTCACCCAGATCTGAGGATATTCCATCTTAGACCTTTGCTTACTTGACGAGGTAACAATTTGCTGTCCAAGGTTGATACACAATCTGGGGATATCCTTGGATTTGCAGCTGATGTTAGCTGTAGCCAGGAAGATCTTTGCACAATTCCAGCTGGTACACCAGCTGCATACCGATGGAAGGGTCACTCCTCAGGCATGCCCTAGTCAACTCACAGGCCCAAATTGTGGCAGCAACAGCAGTAATTGGCATGTCTCATATGTCTGTACACAGTACACAAACTGTACTGTTGCTGGTTTGCTTCAGAGAGTGATTTGAGATGTTGGTTGTTACCTATAAAGCCCTACATGGCATATAACCTGATACAGGTTGCCAGCATAGGAAATATGGCAGGAGACGAGGAACTGGCCACTCCCAGAGAAAACTCGACCAGTGTTTTGTATCAGTTTTCCATTCCAGCTCCTTGATGTTAGCCTTGATACCTGGATAGCAGACTTTCAGAAGCCTTGGCTTCCATCTGCTGCCGCCTGCCTGAGCTACTTGAGTCCACCTCCTGGTTGGTGGTGCAGTTTTCTAGATTTATAGTCTTGGGGGACTTCAATCTCCCTTCCCTGAAAGTGGAATCTGAGGTGGCTCAGGAGTCCATGGCTACCATTATGGCAATGGGCATCATGGGACAATGGTCACACACCAGATTTGGTGTTCAAGTCAGAGCGGTGGCTATGTGATCTTTCGCTGGTGGAACTATTAGTGTCCCCTTTGTCATGGTTATATCATGTTCTGATTACTATGATATTCTCTGAAGCTGCAATCCACTGCAAGGAGGCTGGATCCATTAGATTGGTTCACCCCTTGCAACTGATAGACCCAGAGGGGTTTCAGAGGGTAGCTGGGAGTTGTTCCCGTTGCTTTGCTAACTGGCCCTTCTGAAGTTTTTATTGCTGTTTGGAATACAGGGTTGATTATGGTGTTGGATTGGATCATGCCTACGTGACATCTCCCCTTTTGCAAATGTAAATCATTCCTCGTGATTTACAGATGAGTTGAGGGAGATGAAATGGGAGATGTCTAGAACAACTAAGGACAAACTCGATTTAGAACACCAGTTACAATGGCAAGAAGCCTGGCGTCTAGCAGTAAAGACAGTGGTAATGCAACTCTGACCGTATTGTGTCTGCAGATTGCTCCCCCCCCTCCAGACCTGTTCTGGGTGATATCAGCCCTCTTGAGTAAAATGGAGCAAGGAAACCTTTTGTAGGGACTGATGGAAGAATTTGCTCAGTAATTTGGACAAAATTACTCAGATTTGCTCACAGTTGAATGCTGGTCTTCAGGAGATGCCTAGGGTAGTCTTAGCCTGGTTATCTGGGAATGTTTTGAATTTGTTGGACCTAGGGAAGTGGACAGATCCTTAGAATGGTGGACCCAGTCACCTGCTCTTTAGATCCATGCCCTTCCTGGCTCATGAAAGTCAATAGGGGGTGTTGTGTGAGTGAGTCCTAGCACTGATTAATTTTTGAGTAAGGGGATTGTTCCTTTATCTCGTAAGTAGGCTTCATGTGCCCCCTCAAGAAGCAGTTGCTGGAATCACACAATACTGGACCTTTGCCCAGTAATCAACTTTTCCTTGGGGGAAGATGATTGAGAAGGTGGTTGCGTAATACCTTCAGCAGACCCTAGATGCATCAGATTATCTGGATCCTTTCCTTCAGATTTCAGATCGGGTATGGAACAAAATCAGCATTGGTTACACTTTTGGATGATCTCTGGCAATGGCAAGACAGTGAGGGGGGGGTGTCTATCCTTGCCTTACTTGATTTCTTAGCAGATTTTGATCACGGTATCCTCCTGGATCGATTTAGAGGATTGTGAGTTGTGCTGGTTCACTTCCTTTCCAAGGAGTCAGTTCCAGTTGGTGGTGTTTGGGAGGAGACATATCCATCCTTGGCCTGTTATGTATGTGTCACAGGGGTTACTTTCCCCTCCCCTATTCCACATCTACATGAGCCCACTGAGTGAACATATCTGTTCACATAGGATGAAGTATTGTCAGTATGCTGACGATAATCAGTTGTATATCTTGGTCCCTGGTGAATTAAGCAATGCTATGGATATCCTATCCTAGTGTCTGGGGGGTATGAAGGTTTTGGATGAGAAACAACATACATCAAATGAACTCTGGCAAGACTGAGCGGCTTTGGGTTCTATTCCACCGGGAGCTGTGATGATGCAGTGGTTAGAATGCAGTAGTGTAGGCTGATTCTGCCCACAGAGAGGAGTTCAATCCTGACCGTCTTAAGCTGACTCAGCCTTCCATCCTTCCGAGGTCAGTATGATGAGGACCCAGATAGTTGGGGCAATATGCTGACATTATAAACCTCTCAAAGATACTGCTGTAAAGCACTGTGGAGCAGTACGTAAGTCTAGGTGCTATTGCTACTGTTACTGCTTTGGTACTGAATGAGGTTGCCTTTCCCCCAACCGACTACGTGCAACTTGGAGGTATTTTTAGACTCATGACTCCTGCTCAAGGAGCAAGCAGCAGTCAAGGAGCAAGCGGCAGTCATGGCGAGCTTTTGAACGACTTCATATTGTGCACCAGTTGTACCAGTCCTGGACCAAGGGGCCCTACTCAGTCATTTTTGCCCTGGTGACTGCCTGGTTGGACTATTCCAATTCACTTTACATCGGGCTGTCCTTGAAAAGTATTTGAAAAAGTTTAGCTGTTGCAAAATACAGCATTGTGAACAGTTATATAATGTATAGCACATATTACACTTCTGCAGCAAGAGCGATCCTGGTTCTTAGTTTGCTTCTGGGTCCAAATCAAGACGCTGGTGTTGACCTTTAAAGCCTTACATTGCCCGGGACCACCTTATTTGAGGAACAGTCTCACCCCAATTTTCATCCAGCTGTGTGGCCAGATCTAACACAAAGGCAGCTACATTTGGTGGGTCCTAGGCCACAGGTCTTCTCCCCCCCCCACCCCCCGTGACTCCCACAT
>JANHFT010007242.1:124844-135479 GCA_032467955.1 Pseudoxenodon macrops
TCACATGACCACACTAAGCCACGCCCACAAGCCACACCCACAGAACCGGTAGGAAAAATTTTACATTTCACCCCTGCCTTGGAGGTCTTCTAGTCCAACCCCTCGCACAACAGGAGAGCCTGTATTATTTTGGACTATCCAAATGGTTATCCAATCTTTTCTTAAAAACCTCCAGTGATGAAGCACCTAAGATTTATGAAGGCAACCCGTTCCATTGGTTAACAGCATCTACTGTCAGGAAACTTCTCCTTAGTTCCTTAGTTGCTTCTCTCCTTGATTAGTTTCCATTCGTTGCTTCTTGTCCTGCCTTCGGGTGCTTTGGAGAATAAGTTGACTCCCTCTTCTTTGTCTTTCCTGTTGTGGCCTATCCAGGTCTGGGCATTGGAAAAGGACATTCATAACATTTCTTGGATGGTAGAGATAAAGCTGATACCTCATCCCAAAACATCAGGTGACCTCACCCAATGGCTTCACGTAGAAGGTAAACTACATCAAGAATACATGAATGTTGAATGAATGTTGATTGAATATAAAAACAGGTCACCCGTGCAAAAGACATAGATTGAAGTACATTGATCATATAGAAACTGAAAAAAGACTGGTTTGCAGAACAAATATATGAAGAACAACTGCCTACATAGAAAGGAAAGGCAGGTAAAGGGAAGAAAGTTGGAGGTAAACGGAGGTAACGAGATATTTAATACGTTGAAAAACCAGGTATCAGTACCAAAAGAGAAGATTTCTTCCAGTTGAAAGTAGAAGGAAAACTGTTCAGCAATATATCTATACAAGAAGATACAGTTGCTCAAACAAGATATAAGTGGAGCAGGATAATGTTTTAGATTTATATTTTTCTTTTCGTTCAGGCAATACGCATAACACTCTGACTTCCAACTTTGCCTTACCTTTCAGTCAAGTTACCTGAGAAAGGCTGGCTGACCCAAATCATTCAATAAGATTCATAGGAACCTGGATCTTCTCAGTCCACATTCAAAACCATTACCCTATTATCTCATTGTTATAGTCCAGAAAGACATAGTTGCTAGCCTGAATAGGGAGCGATTGGTTTTCAGAAAAACCAAAGTTTCTTTCTTATGGCAACACAATTTATAGGGCAAACCAACCAACTGTTGTGTATAAGAGCATATTTCTGCACTATTACCAGGTGCTGAGAATCATCTAAGGGTGTGAGATTTCTAACGAAGTCACAGGCATTTTTATCATTAAGGAAAAGATTGAATCTCCAACATTCTGAATTAGGAATCTTTATACTGCATTAAAGAAATGCAGAAACAGCCATGTTGTCTGATGGCCAGCTACTTCATCATCTGGAGTCTTCTGATATTGTATGCAGTTAGTCCCATTTATGATCTTAAGCAGTGGTGGGATTCAGCCAGTTCGCACCACTTCGGGAGAACCGGTTGTTAACTTTCTGAGCAGTTTGGTGAACTGGTTGTTGGACAAAATCATTAGGGCAAAGAACCGGTTGTTAAATTATTTGAATCCCACCACTGAGCATAAGACTTGGGTTATGCTGGCAGGCCTGGGGATATCAAGGGACAGATAAACAAATGAGGTAGAACCTTTACTTTTAACATCCCTTCATTTATTAATCTTGTTTTAGCTGCCTTTACAGTTTAAATTTGTGAATAATTATTTTAAATACTTGTTTTAGTTTTGTTGTACCCTGCCCAGGGTCACCTGCTTGTGAGATGGGAAGCTATACCAATTAAATAAATACTTAAGGGACTACTTGCCTCCCATGACATCTGCCTGGCTGATTCTATCCTACAGGGCTGGTGCCCTCCAGGTTCCTTTGATTGAACAATGTCATTTATCAGGATCCTGGAAGTATGCTTTCTCCGTAGTAATGTCTGCCCTCTGGAACAAGTTTCTCCTTGAGGTCTGATAGACTCCAGTCTACTGTTGCTTAGAAGAACCGTGAAAGCCTTTGGCGAGGGAAAATGAGACCCTCAGCTTCATTACATTTGCCATTTTCTGTATCTTTCATGTTCTATTGATTTGATATTTCTCTTGTTACATTGTTGTGAGCTGCTCAGAGTCATTGATAGATGGGTTGCATCCAAGTTTAATACTTTATTACCATTAAAATAAATACATGAAGGAAAAATGACTAGGTTAAGAGAAAGGGGAAGATGGGAAAAAGTTGTGGTTATATACAGTTGTAGAGTTCCTGAAAAAGAGAGAGATGAGAAGTTTAAAGAACAAAATGCAATGCATGAAGCGGTTGTTTCCTTAAGCTTTTTTTTTTTTTTTTTTTTGCATACCACATTAAGTGGCTAGCTCTGAAAGGGACTAGAATGTTGGATAGGTATGTCTACATAATGTTCCCCTTTCCATCCACTAAAGGAGTCACTACTGCTGGGTTCTTGTAGCTACTGAGAGTGGGAATGCTGCCATAATGAATTCTTTTGCTGGAGCTAAAGGGGAAGCTAGCTTGGGACCAATGGCAATCTGTGCAGGTGACTGCCAAGGGCTGTAGAGTATCCATTCTATTCTTTTCAACAGAGAGAAATGTTTCGACAATACTAGGACAACCTGACTAGCACAAGGATTGGATCGGCAACCAGTTGTACACTCTCTGCTTATGTGTTTTGGCACTTTGCCTGGACTGAAATAACTATTAGGGTCAGTATATCTGGGCTGCAAATATCTGATTGATCACCGGGATAGCAGTGAAGAATTAGAATGTCCGATATCCTTTCAATACCATCAAATGGCCATCTGGATTTTTGCTGAATATCTTAAGCTTAAACCACAGTTTGTTACAAACTTTTTGTTTAAAAGCTGCCCATCTTGGTACTAAGAGCCCTCGCGCAGTGGTTAGAATACAGTATTGCAGGCTACTTCTGCTGACTGCTAGCAGTTCAGCAGGTCGATTCTCACCAGGATCAAGGTTGATTCAGCCTTCTGGCCTTCCAAGGTTAGTAAAATGAGGAGCCAGATTGTTGGGAGCAATATGCTGGCTCTGTAAACCGCTTAGAGAGGGCTGTAAATCACTGTGAAGCGGTATATAAGTCTTATTGCTATTGCTAAACAGACAAAAAACTCATAGATCCCTCTACTGCGTTGCTGAAAAAATAAATCAGAAAAAATCACAATGTCTTGGCTCAAGATCCATGATCACAAGATAGAGCCATTCATTGTAGTTACAGTACGTGGCTTAATGTGTCTCAGCAACAATTCTTTATTTAACAAATCGTAATCATGGTGTAGCATACTAGGGGCACATAGCCGTAGAGTCCAGAATTGTGGAAAGTCCTGTAACGCAACAGAAGGTTAACCTTGATCTTTAAAGCTTATCTAGAAATACTTGTTTTTATAATTTTTATGATTGATTGAATTTGAATCTCTTATTTTACCATGAATCAAAACTTAACTAAGGTGTGCTGGTTATTTTGAATTAATTACATGTTCTCGAGATGCGTCTTTGCCCCTTTGCAGGTCTTCTGTGAACATAGTATCGGTGACAAGTGGAAATTTAATCAACAATATTTTCTCCAGGATTCAAGGCAACAAGAAAAGTTTCACTTGCTGATTTCCTGGCTGTCAAAAGGCAGGAGTCCAGCTGCCAGGGAAAAGAAAAAGCGAACAATGCTAGCCTTCACTGTGTTCTTAGATAAAACATTACAAAATCTCTTCCTTTTCCCCCCCTTTTATTAATCATTCCAGTGGCCATCTAACACTTTCTGGGTTTTGCCTGACTCAAAGGTACAACAATTAATTCTCAGTTGACAAAGTTTATATTTTTATTAAATCAATGATAAGTTACAAAGGAGGAAAAATATAGAATTATATGTACAGCATTTCCAAAGATAAGCCAAAGGGGATTATGGGGTAGGAGGGAAATTCCTCAGAGCCGCAAGAAAAGATGAGAGCTTTTTGCCAGGAAGTGATAGAGGGAAATTAAAGAGATCTGTACCAGCCAGGGTATAATGCCAAATGGACAACTGGTTGGATTGATTTATAAGAATAGCCCCTCCCCCCCTGCTTTTTGTTTTTTTTGCTCCAACCCTTCCCTTTCTTGTGAAATCAAAATACTGGGATAGTTGATTTACACCATCTGGGAATTTTATCTCATTAGCTCAGTAAGCCTACAGCATTTCTTCATTGATGGCAAACCTTTAACCACCATACAGTCAATGACTACACATGCATGGTGGCCTTACTACACCATCCAAAATGTATATTTGCAATGCTGGGGGTATGACAATAATCTCGTCAGCAAACAGATGCCACTGCCTTTCAAAGCTCCGCATCTGCAGATATCTTTCAACCCAATTATCCTGAAACATATTATTTTTTTTGTTAATTTCGTTAATCAGCCTGGTTAAGATTTTTTTTTCCCAGACACCTTTGGCATCGTACCCAATTGCGTGAGCTCAACATAATCAGGGCTGTGTGAAACCTGTGATTCCTGGAGGAATACAGAAAAAGAAAAAGAAAAAAAAAACCCCACAGGATGTGCTGCTTGGGAACTAGCATTTATTTAGAAAGGGGCGGGTTGATTTTCTTGCTTCTCCCATGAATTGTAAATCTGGGTACAATGCAAACAAACAAACATTCCTCTCCCAAAATTACCATGCACAAAGGAGATATGTATGCATAGTTGCATATTCTATACAGGTCAGATAACGAACTTTTTATGGCACAGGATGTGGTTGCGTGCATGCAGAATTTTAAATATTTTCCTTTTGATTTACTTGAATGCAGACACTACGCACAGCCCTGGGCTTTGCTAATGAGTCAGTTGGTTCCACAGGAGAGGCAGAGCCAAAAGGCAAGTTCAGTTTCTTTTCTAGCCTGATTCACTGAACAAGCACATTCCATCCAATGCCTTATAAAGATAACAGTTGGCTATTAACCGTGTAGTATTTGAATAAAGAAATACAATATGCCAACTTGAGTCAGCAATCTGAGTCACTTTGGAGAAGCTATACTGTTTATAACCAGTTAGGAACTTGGTTCTAAAATCCTTGGCTTGGAAGTATATTTTCTATACATTGCAAACCTGTAACTATTTACTCAGGAGCAAGCTACACTGAAATCCTGCTAGACAGGACCTCAATTTATTGAGATGATTACCAAATGTAAATATCTCTGGGATGACACTTTATCTTAGACAGAAGGATCAGGATCAATTACAATTCCTGTCTCTTCACTCACATGAATTTATCTGCATTGACAAGTGACCTCCCAATAGCAAAATATAAGAGGGAATGGGGATAATGGGTTCTCTTTTTGGAGCATGTACTCATTCCTTAAGGCTGCATGGAAAAGGTCCCAGATGTAATCCTTGTCATCTCCAGGTAAAGCTGAGAAACTCTCTCAGATACCTTGGAGAGCCAGTATCAGCTAGCACAGGAGACAACATAGAACCAGAGATGGCTGGTAGATGGACTTGCTATTAGGTGGCAGTTTCCTATGCTTAAATGAGGTGGTTTTTTAAAATTATTACTGAGTAGGCCTGCTTAGAGCTGAACTATGAGGGATTGAACAGTATTAGTAAACACTCATTGGAGACAACATCCCATGAAGGTAAGATAAATTCAGAGATGTGTTCATGGCATGATAGCTATTCTATGACCTGCTAAGAAGAGTTTTCCTGAGGTATCTGCCATAAAAAAAAGACCTTGGAGTAGATGTCTTCCATTGAGACTAAGTAGAATTGGCAGCCAGTGCTGGAGATTCAAATTTAGTAATATACTACACTATCCGATTAGCCTTTGCCCAGGTTTTTAGCAGGGAAGCCAAATATATGCCAATGGTTGCTATGCAACCCCCTGTCAACAAGAGAGGGCCTCTGGTAAAAGTTACTCCTTTCAGTCTCTTTTTGTTCTAGCCAGCTTTTAGGGGGAAGCAAAAATTCAGAACCCAGTGTATTTGTCAGAAACAGCCATGATTTAAAAAAAAAAGAAAGGGATTCTTATATAGTTAGAATGAGATACATAAGCAGTTTCATATCAAGAGAGAAATACTTAGAACAGAGAACCAAAAAGTTTGCTTCTTGGTATGTTCCATCATATTTAAATCCTATATGCCTTCTTCTTCTTTATCAGTCAGATTTCCCTCCCCCTCCCCCATTTATTTCCCCCTGAAAACAACCATCCTTGAGATATAGCAGTGGCACAGCATATACTCTATCATTACCATTGGTCAAATAAGCTTCATCTACTCCCACAATTGAGTTAAGACCTTTCCCAAGACCTCCAGTGCCTTCAATTTGAAATAGAGAATTTGTGTATGATTCAATTTTTCTCTAAGTAAACTGGTAGATTTCCTAACAACACAATAGGAAATCAGATGGTGAGAGAAGCCGTTTCCTGAAGGAGATCAGATATATTTATGGAAGGTTTAAAAAAATCATAACATTTTGAGTGTGGAGCAGAAATTGCCCAACGGAGGAGAAACTTTAGGTTTAGATGGTCTTAATCACTACAGACTTCTCAACTAGGATCAAGTAGGAACTATGGAGAAGAACCAGTTCTCTCTCTTGACTCTTAGTCAGCACTGCTCTCAACAGCTGCCGAGGTTATATTCTCTCTCATCTCCTTACTTTCCAATACAATTGATTTGCCTCTCACGTCATACTTAGTCTTCCCCCATGTAACCTCATTTTGGAGTGGCCTGATGTTGATGCCATCTCGTGAAGCATGGGAGGGCCCCCCCAAATTTTCCCCTCCCTGCCCCACAGCCCACCTTCCTGCTTCAGTATGGGGAGAACTTCTGTCTCTCACCCTTCTTGCTTGCATTGGCTGTGGAGATCTTGGTCGTGTAGGTGGCAAGGTTGCCATTGTGCCCCGTGGTTGAGGAAGGGGGCAGTGTCAAGAAGGGAATGGGTTTCAAGCCGATGAAGTTGGAGAGGGAGATGGCATAGGGGGGACCAAGCAAGGCTGGGGGAGGTGCGGCCATTGCTGTCAGCGCTGGGGCTGGCGAAGGGGTGAGGGGCTGGGAGAAAGTCATGCCGAGGTCAACGGGGGGCGTCTGGGAGGTAGATTTGGCCGTCTCTAAACTGAAGAACAAGAAGGGAGAAAGAATGAGACCTGTGCATGCATGCCCATTTACATATAAAAATGCAGACATCTGTGGACATATACTTGGAAGTATATGTACCAATGTGTGCTGGAACAAGCTTGCACACAGCATAATATGCATAGGTATGGGTTAATATGTATAGTTTGCTTAATACATATATAACAGTATGGTTATGGATATGGATATGCATTCACAGAAAGATGTGTTTTTACTGGCATGCATAATGACATGTGCAACAGAATAGGTACACACACACACACACACACACACAGAGACTGGAAATAGTGAGCAAGGTGCTCTGAAGCATTTCAGCATCCGGATAAGATCTTTTTCTCCAGAATCCCCCTAGGACTATGATCATACATTTACGGTAAGGAATCTTTACTATGATAAGAGGAGCTTATTTCCTCGATCAGTGTTCAGAGCTGGTTAAAATTATCTGAGACCCTTTAGCAGCTCCTGTTTATATAATCAAAACATTCCAAGGTACTTCGGGCACTTAGGTGTCTTGGACCCATGACCAATGGCTTCAATTTGAAATAGAGTCAATATCCGAATTTCACACCCTGAAACCAATTTATGAGTCCAGGATGAAGGCAGTGAGTGGCAAGTGGTGATAAAATTTAGCTTACTTTGCTTTTGAATGTGTGTAAATATATAAAATAAGTGCCAGAATGATTTCCATAAGAAAAGTGACTGTATAAACAGGAAAGCGCATCCTTCAAGAAGCAGGCCATGTCCCACCAGCCTGTACCTTAGTGGCCATAATGCACTAAAACAGAGCAACAGTTATTTCCCGCTCCAAATCTTAAAGCGTCTCAAATGCCAGATTGTGATACATCATGGCAAATACCCTTTCATGTATTCCATTCAAGTATTGTCATTTTGTGGATAAAAGGCAGTTATTCCACACTGAAAACAAGAGTCCTTTCTGAGCAGAACTGAAGGCTGCATCGGCACTTGCAGCTGCAAGGGGAATTTGAGGGGAAAGCAGAGGCAGCTGCCCAAAATAGTTAATGATAATAGTCTTAGGCTGTGGCTCATGAGAAACTCAAAGATTGGAGGCTGCCATCTAGGCTGGAGAGACAAGTGTGCAAAACTATTGACACTCGTGAGAGTGCGGCAGGAATGTTACCTTTTAACATTCCTGTTTATTAAATAAAAGGCAGAATGGTTGCAAACTAACAACTCACCCACCATAGCTTTCGGTTCCTACAAAGCTACCCATTTAAAAGTCCCAGGGCTTAGACACAGGAGGAAGAAGCCACAGCGATACCTGCATATATCTGTGACAATGAGGTTTCCTCCCTGCCTCATCTCCCCCAGAGGCTGTATTGGCTCTTACCAGGCTGTGATGAGGTACTGAGCCAAAGTGATGCTGACTGGTGTGCCTGTGATGGTCACATGACGTTCGGAAGACCCCTCTGTCTGATTCCCGATCTTGATGTGTGCTCCGGACATTTGCCGAATCTCACTGATCTTGCTCCCCTGGCGGCCAATGATGCAGCCAATCAGCTAAGGGGGACAAAGAAGAATCATCTTTAGGAGGGAAAGGTGCGAGGACTTTCATCCCCCCCACAAAGAAAACAGCTGAACTAAGTTGCATGGAGAATACTGAATCATTAAGTGATAGATTTCTTGCAGTGAGAAACAGGGGACTTACTGTAATGTTTACTTTTTAGGCAAGAAACCTCCAAGATACAAATAAACGCAATGATGCCTTATTTAAGTTATGAAACTGATAGGCTGTCCCAATCTGTCACAAACTGGATACAGCACCAAAGAAATACCTTGCCAAAAAGAAAAATAACATTCAGAAACAGATGTTCCACAGATCGAAACAGCTTAAAGGGGTCTATCATCCAATCTAGCCTGAGGCCTAAGGATAGAGTCAGATTGTATGGGCTTGTTTAAATTAGGCCAGGGTGGAGCTGTATAAATCTGGAAGGAAATTGTGTTCCAGAGGTCAGTTGCATGACAGAGGCCTGCTTCTGGGTCTAACTGGGTGATTATTTAATCAATTATCTACAGAATATGGCAGACTACTGGAGATAGGTGGTCCCTCAAATAACCAGGTCCTAAGTCATGAAACACTTCATACATAATAACCAGCACCCAAACTGCATGTAGAGCTATCACTGTAGCTCATGGGAAGGTTATTTATAGGGGAATTCCATGGCACCCCAAACTGCTCACACTGTTGCATTCTGGACAAGCTACAGCTTCAAGAGCAGCTTCATGTACAATGAATTACTGGAGTCCACAAGGTGATCAAAACATGAGTGACTATCTTAATACCTCCCAGTCTAAGTATGGCCACAAAGTAGAGCATTAGATAAATTATGTCAAAGTTTTGTGGCTACAACTTCCAGTTGTTGCAAAAGCTATGAGTCCAAGAAGACCCCAACTTTTGTACCAGTCCTTGAGAGGGGAGTACAATCCTATTTGGGACCAACAATGAAACCGCTCTAGACTCAGGAGGTGCAAACATTCACAGCTACTCAGTCTTGTCAGAGATGAGCCCAAGGTAATCCTTTCCAAGCCAGGATCATACACTTCCACATACTGGAATGAGACACTGTTAATATCAATTGGCTTCCCAATAAGCCAAGATGCAGAATTTAACCCCAAGTTGACAGATCACCTCACTATGTGGCCTCATGCAGATGCTAACCAGGAGAGGTAGGAACACCAAACCTTAAGCCCTCCCACTCAAGAGGGGATTTTGGCTCAATTTCTCGCTCTTTGTCAACATTGACTGAACCCAACCACAGAGAAAGGAAAACCAACACAGGAACACTTTCTTTCTTTCCACCTCTTACTGCCTTCAGGCAGTCCAGAAAGATATCATGATTGATGGTTACAAAAGCTGCCAAGAGATCAAGTAGAACCAGGATGATTACAGCTCCTTTGTTCCGACTCCATCAAACAAATCAACAAATTCTACATACCATCTTGATATTATGCCCTCGTCTGAAACCAGACTGAAATCGGTCCAGACAATCTGAATCTTTCAGAGGTACCACTGAAACTGTAACCTAGCGACATACTCAACAACATTCCCTTTCCAGGGAAGATTGGAACCTGGATGAAGATTGCCTAGGACAGTTGTGTCCAGCAAAGGTTTTTTGAGGAGAGGACACTATGTTCAAGGCAGGAAGGGCCACCATTCCCTCAAAGAAGCACACCACACTGACCAATGGCACATCACTGGATGGCCATCACCAGCCAGGAGGCCCATGGATCTACTATAGAAGTGGCCAGGTTCATGAAGCCCAGGGATACTGTCCTTTTTTTCTGGGAGTCACAGATTCAAACTCAGATGTTAGTAAAGGACAGGATCAATCCTGTTTGTAGCTGAGTGGGTCCCCAGGATTGTGCTGTTTAAGCTACCGTGTTTCCCCGAAAATAAGACAGGGTCTTATTTTCTTTTGACCCCAGAAATATGCGCTTGGCATTATTTTCAGGGAGGTATTATTATTTTTGAGGTGCAGGAGGTGGTGAGCATGGTCACCTCATGGCTGCTGCTGTGTTTTGGGGAGGGCTTATTCTCAGGGGAGGGCTTATTTTAGTGCATGC
>JANHFT010007242.1:151634-162677 GCA_032467955.1 Pseudoxenodon macrops
TTTATTGGCCAAGGGTGATTGGACACACAAGGAATTTGCCTTTGGTGCATGTGCTCTCAGTGTACATAAAAAGAAAAGGTACATTCGTCAAGAATGATAAGGTACAACACATAATGATAGTCATAAGGTACAGTGTGTGTTAGTGTGTACAAAGTATTGTTCAAAAGCTTCTTTTTCTTCCTTTTGAAAAAGCCTATATAATATCAGGGCAGAGAGTGAGGAGAAAGAGAGAGAGAGATAGAGAGAGAGAGAGAGAGAGACTGCAGAAGGACAAAAGATTTAGCATTTCTCCAGTCTGTGTGCTCAACCACAACAAAGCAACCAAGGGCTTAAAAATAGGACTGGGTATATGATAAAGGGCTATTTTGAAACTCCTGGCCTCAGAGGCAATCTGGTTTGACATTACAGGGTTCTCCATATGACAATATACAGGCAAAAACGCTCCCCAAGAAATTGTTTCAGGACCGTCAGAATAAATCCTTTTGGGATTGGTCCTGTGAATCAGATCTCCAGAAATACAGTATGAATGTCATGATAAATAACAGTAAATGTTATTAGATTTAGCCACATTACTGTGTCTCAGGCAAATAACAAGTACTACGGCAAGTGCTGAGCTAACTCCAGATGGCCTCGGATTAGAAGAAACAGCCATGCTGGCTCAGGTCAAGCCAGTAGAGCTGATAATGAGATGCCCTTGGGAAGCTTGTAAGTGAAACCACCTGAGTCCCATAATGCTCTTCTCTTTTCTTATTGCCTCAACTGCTATGCTGGGGCCATCACGTAAAACTATTAAGGCTAGTAACAGTTGGGTCTTAACTTTTATGAATCTGCCTCTTAATCCTTTCAGAAGTGGGTGGATGGATGGATGATCTTACATTTAGAAGAGTGTTTCTTGAACTTGTCTCTGAACCCTTTCCCACTTTTAAAAAATTGTGGAGGACTCCCCCAAAGAACTTTTGTTTGCGTCGATTGTATTTATCGATATTTATTATATTAAGATATTAAATTTGACACATTCACTCCTGCAGCCACTCACCATTGTTTGTTCGAATTTTTAATATTGTATTTTTAAATATGGGCTGGGAATAATTCTGATTCCACAGATCCCTGAGGGTATTTTGGGAGAGCCCGAAGGGTTCTAGGATCAAACTGAAGAAACACTGATCTAGAAATAGCAAAATCCATGAGGAAGCATTTCTTTAATCTGCTCCGAATTTCCTATCATTCAGCTCAATTGAATGACCCATATCAAGTTCAATGAGAGGAGGAGGGGGGGAAACCCACTTTCTATTCACTTTCTGATTGGAGTGCATTTTATATGCCTCTCTCATACCCCCTCCCCAGCATCTCTTTTCTAAACCACTGATGGATCTTGATGCTTGCTCCTAATTTTGCAGCTGAGACCTCCAACTGTCATGTGATTTAGAAATAAGTAACAAATATCTGCTTATTTGTTTATTTCTGGGTTCCAAAAAAGTCTTATAGGGCTTCCTATGCTCATAAGATAGTATACAGAAAATACTCCCAAGTCATAATGATGTGAAAGTTCCTTAAATTAAAACCACATAACATCATGTTAAAGTGAGTTGTTACAATCAGTCAAGCATTGAAATTACTTAGGAGGAAGTTATTCTGAGTACAATGCAGAGAATCAGACTGCAAACTAAATTAATTGTTTGAATTCAAATGTACTGAGCTGTCATCTTGTTTTAAAGCAGAGCTTTTATTTTTAAAGACATCTCCCTTTTCTTAGAAATACTTCCTGCCAAGCTCAGAAAGACTAAGGTCTCATTATCTTTTTTAAAAGCACTTGAAAAACCCTTTACATGTATTTATCTGCAAAGGGGGATAGGTTACAATTAATGCTGTAGCACTATTATAGCCTTTGCATAGATCATAATATCTCTGTATTTCTACAGTTAATCTCTATGTTTAAAGTAATACGCCATTACAGTCTTTTCGTAAATCCAAGGATACATTTATAAAATGTGTAATAATATCAGTTTTTTGCAGACCTTGTAAATCTGGCATATTTTTTTTACCTATTTTGTCTTACACGCTACATTCTGTTCGGGAGTTTTAGAAATTGTAACAAATATTTATAGATTTTTTTTAAAAAAAGGGGTCATTTATCTGCCCATTTATCTGGCCACTTGCAAACCTTTACGAAGACATTAATAAGTATAATTAGAAGTATGAAATGAGATGTCTTTTCCTACTTGCATTTTGTTGGTGAATATTCTGAGAATTATTTGTATTAATTTACTATCACAATTTACTGCAAGCCTAATAAATCATTCTGAGAAAGAACAATTCAAAACCTCCATAGACGACGTCTCTACAATACTGAGATGAGGAAATAAAATGGGAACATTTACAGGATCCAGCTTAGGTCTTTGGGGATATGACACCGGCTAGATAAAAACATCTTGGAATTTTAATCCTGATAAACAAATATCAGGTGAAGAGAGCAATATTAATGAAAGTGGCTGATATTATAATTCACCTGTCAATCAAACCCTAGTTTTCCACTACTAATCTAACTCTCCAATGAGCATATGTATTAGTCACATTTATATTTTATATTTTTAGACATAAATTTAAAAGAGGCTTTTAGCTAAAGAGATAACAGGATGTCAATTTATATTTATTTTGCATTCTTTCCTTCCTCCACTTGATCTTCACAGCAATTCTGCAAAACAGATGAAGCTAAAAAGTGCTGCAGATTATCAACTGAGTGTCCTGGTTTAGTAAATTTCATTTGATCCGGGTTGTTCCCTCTCTTTCTGATCCGATAATCTATTTACTAACCATACTGGTTTCTAGTATCTTCAGACTGATCTTTATTTCCAGGATATACATGCTTACTCCCACAGGAGCATAGGAAGAAAATAATATTGTTTTTAATTATTTTCTTTAATAAACATAGAAATTGTTTAATTGCACTCCAAAGTGCATGCATGTATAACAGTTTACAGTTTGCAAGAAAGAGTGTGCTTTTGGGGAAAGGAGAACATTATTATGGATAATGAAATAGGTTCTTAGATGATGACTTACGTAGTGTTAGTCAGTTTCTGTTGAAAGAGACTAAAAATACAACTACATTAAAGAAGATACACTATCTCTAGTGGTGCATAATTCTTATAATGTAAGCAAAAGATTAATTCTTTGATCAGGAAAGAAGAGAAGTGGCACATAAATTAAGAACTGGGACATCAAAAGGACTCTTTTCATACACAAGATTTTCTCCATGTTCCTGTTTATTGGGCTATTAATGAAGCAAATTTTACAGTATGCGTGCGCATGGTGAAGACTCTTATCTAGGCAAAATAATAGATGGAGTACTAGATCAGAGCTGCAAAAACTTGGATGGCCATGAGGATGATCATTTCTTTTCCGCCATATAACGGATGCCCTGATTTTTGCAGATCAGATCTTGAATGAGATGCCAAACTTAATCATGAATATACTGAACAGAAAATTTTTTCCATTATTAAAAGTTAAATAAAAAAATAGCCTCACCACCACTGTCTTACAAATAACCATTATGCAAAGAGGTTAACTAGTGAAGATTCGGGGTGGGTGGGTGTTGTGTGCCTTGAATATTTTCATTTCAAAGAATCCTAACTTTTATAATTATGGGAAGCGTGACTTATTTGCTTCTTATGACATGGAAATGCTGGCTCCCAACGTAGTTACTGCATTTGTTCTCGACTGTTTGTGATCAAAGCCTCTAGGTGTCTATATCAAAGACATCAGGAATTGGAATCTGGAGAAGGATATTCTTATAGTAGCTGCAGGAACAACTTACCCCCTAAAATCAGGTGTTTTCCCACCCTCATTTTATTTAGAAAAATACTTAACAATTTTCTTCTGGACACCATTTTTGTCCACACCAACAGCCAGGTGTTGTTGTTGTTTTTTACAATACACCATTTATATAGATTTTATCTATTGTAGACCATGTAGATTTGTATGAATGGCGTCACATTAAGGATGGTCAAAAAATGAAATGAAATAGTCTTAATAATGCAGTTCCACTCAAGAACAGGCAGATAACCTGCTTCTTTCCTTACTTCTCTTTTTTCGGGTGTTATAAATAGTTTCAAAAAGTCCTTAGTAAACAAGAGCAATCATCTCATCATATATTTTTTTTGCAGAGAATGCTTTCTGAAAATCCCCATCCATCAAGAAAGCTGGCAGGAGGGGGCTATGATGTGAGTACTCCCTACTGCGGGCTTCCCTCCTGGGAATCAACTTGATCCTGAAGCGGCCCTTTCCCCTCCCCTATTTTTTAGAAACTTGCTTAGATCTGGCAAGTTTGAAAAGCCTTAGGGACAGAACATGACATGGAATACATTATCTTGTCTTAGGTCAGAAATGGTGCTGTGCTTGGTGAAATGGATTTGTTACCAAGTTTATTAGTATTTTGCAAGCTGCTTAGGGCCAGCCATAAAAGTCACCATGGTAAATAGATGGCTAATGTGTATTTTTTTTTTGCAGGATGTAGTCATTATTTCTTTGTTTGTTTATTATGGAAGCAACTTCAGGTGGTTTACAATCGATGAAAAACAATAGTATGAAACATTTAAAAAGATTAAAACAATAAATATTAACACTAAGGTTGAGTTTAATACCTACAGGAAGTTGGTTTAAGTTTCCTATCCCTGTTCAGAGGAGCTTCCCTCTTTCCAAGTTGTACTTCATCCTGTTGTTGCAAATGTTTTTCTTAATTCCCTGCTCACTTGTGGGAGCCAGAAAGAAGGAAAAATATCCCCCCATCCTCCACAAAAACCACAAAAGAACTAGACTGTTGCTCAGCCAAGAAAGTAGAAAGTCATCTAATGGCTAGACCAGATGTACGGACTGGTGATGTATTTCCCATCCCCTTTTTCTAATAATCCCCATTATATCCAAATTCTTGATCAAGGTTTAAAGTAAGCAATAGGAAATTACTTGATGAGCTATTCGACGGTTAGTAAATACAGTAGAGAAGTTGCTGGAAAAAAATAAACAAATAGAAGTGTTTGGAATGCCTTGTGGATGTAAGAAAATGTTGGGGGCTGTTAACTCCCTACCTCCTAAGCAAATGTTTTACTGTTACTATGAGCGCTGGTAAGGTTGAATTTGTTTCTTTATAGCAGGTTCTAACCCTAACTGGGCCCTCTAATTTATCAGATTCCCATCTGTTTCATTTAAGCTGTTCTATAGTCATGTGTACTTTTACAGAAATAAAGCAAGTGTCAAAAGTCATGATCACATATTTGTAGAAAATAAGACTTCAGAAGTAGCAAACCGAAGCCTCACCATGCACACGGTCCTATTACATCCCTTTGTTTGAAACTATTCATATTAAAATTGCACCAATGTAATTCTTACTCTTTTTAATTGAAAATATGACTTTTGCTAATTCTGTGTAGAAATAAAAGCTTTGCCAGTCTATCAGGTAGGAAGCAAGGGTAAGATAAGTGATGGAAAGGCAATCTAGAAGTTTTACTTTTGGGGGAAAAAAGTTATTTATGTACATTATTGTTTAACACAGTGGCATGCATTTTTATTGACTTTATTTATCTATTTGTTAAATTTATTTACCACCTATCAGGCCGTGAGGCTACTCTAGGGAACTTTCATAGAGTTCATTCCCAAACAAAAATGCATAGAAATACTGTTTTAGAATTACACTGAAAGATAACTAAGAAATGCAATAAATATATATCTATTTGGTTTCATTTATACTACATGCCCCCCCAACTCCCATTTTTATAGCCATCTTCAATACAATATTTAATTTAGACTGTGGATGTAACTGTTCCCACTGGAAATATTCTATGATAAAGTAGCTTGTAACTTGTGAAATATATTTTCCCATGTTTGCCATTCTTTTGCTTTTGAGTTTGTGAATGTATCATTTGCAAGGTATATACTAGAAGCACCAACATTTTCTCTATGTCTCTATTTCCTTTCCATTTCAGGTTGGCACTAGCATTAATAGATGAGACAGGTGCTTTGCCAGGTGAAAGATGGCAATGGATGGACTTGCATGTGCCCAAGTGCTGGATCTGCCTAGTATCTTCAGAGATGGGAGCTCAGATCCCTGCACAAGCTGGCAAGTGAAATTTTAGCCTACCCTTAGCACACATGGGTGCCAAATAATTTTCCAAATCAATCCGTGATAAGGCTTCCCCCTGTCTACTTTGTCTTTTGTTGCTGTTTTTATTGTTTTGGCATGAAATGAACCCATTCCTCAATCTCAGCTCCCTTTCTATCTTCTACGTGGAAAAACCTTTCCCATTCCAAAACGTCCATGCTCAATGCATGTCTGCCTGCTAATCCATGTTTAAACCAGTGCTGCCCTCTATGTAACCTTTGCCATGCTGTCTCAATCCTAATCTTACGCCTCACACTCTGGCACATCAGTGCTGGACAATGTACTTTCCCACCTTGACCTGATTTCATAGATATCATTTTTCTGGGGAACTAGGGATTCCAAAAAGCTTTGGGTTGGTGATTATGATTGATAAATGATATTAAATCCCTCCTGAAAACCAAAAGTAAAGCAGGATGAAAATGCTAGTTAACCCTGGGATGAGGCGAGAAGGCAACAGCTGTGTAAATGCAGCCATGGTCACCACCTCCCTTCTGATCTCTCAGCTGTCCCAGGCGGCAACTGTCTTATCAAAGAGTTTTAAGGGGCTTACTTAGACTCCACTGCCTTTATTCTTGCCTGGCAGATTGAGTGACAGAAAAACCTGGGGCTTTGTTTGGGAGCACAAGTTATGGCAGGCTGGACAACTATAGTCAAGCCATCAGACTTCTTCTACCTTCTAAAGAAGGGAGCATTGCATGCCACTCCTATGCGGTAAGACTTTAGAAAAAGGATTAGAAAAGTGAAGTCACAGGGTGAAGCACAGAGCCTTGGAGAGAAGGAAAGAGGTACCACTGCTTCCAGACGCAAATTTGGTCTCGGAAGCGCAAGTCTTACTTTGCTTCTCCTTCAGCAGACACAGACAGGAAGGACACACACACACACACATCTCAAATGAAGAGAAAGATCCCATTTGCAGCCTACTAATTTTTAAAAACGAGATGTCTGTTTTCCTCCCTTTGTTTATAGATTCCATATTTTACAAGAACAAAGACATTTTAATATGCAATTTTATATATAGTGTGTAGGTTTTGTGTTTTCTGGCTCAACATCACCCATCACCCATCACTTTATGCCTAAGGCAGGATCAGAGCTCATGGTTTCCCAATTTAGTGTAGTGTGTAGTGCCTTAACTACATATATAAATAAATTTTAAAAAAATTAACTATTCCCTTCTTACCCCTATGTGTCTGTCTTCCACAATCTCCTATCCCCTACCAGAGGGTCTGAGGGTTCTGCACAGGATCTTGCTATTCCTAGCACTGCTTTCTTCTGGACAGAGAGCTCTAATCTTGTTCCTGGGATCGGTTGGAGTCACTTTAGTCTGGGCTTTGGAGTTACAGCCTTTATGCTCCATCTCTTGTCTAGTTTCTCCTTCAAGCCCTGGTTCTTCTCCAGCTTCTCACACTCCTTCCTGATGTGATCAGTGCTTCAATACTGTCCTTCGGCTGAACACTTTCCCGTTACTGGAAAGGGCTGAACTAAACATGCGTATAATTTCAGCAAGTAAATTCTTGGGTTATTTTTGTTTCGTTTGCTTTGGTATTATGATTATTAATTAATTAAATGGGTATATGATATTTTAAATTTGTTTTTGTATTCTGTTTTCTCTGTGTTTCTTTCTTAAAACGGCCAAGTTTACTTTTAATTTTATAAATAGCAAGCCCAAATGGGACAACTGACTACTTCAAAAAGGATTCGAAAATATTTTGAATCTTCAGTGTTGTTCCTCCAGAGGAACATTACAAAACAAAATGCTTGTATTTCTATCAAAGTCAATGCAAACTATTTCTCATGCAATAGCTTAAATCATTACAGTACAAATTCCCACAAATTCAGTAGGGAAAAGCGGGCAAGGGTTGTGAATGCTTTGTGACAACACCCCTGGAATGCAAGTGGGAAAGGTCAGGATTGTGATATTGTGGGATCTATGCTGTGATGTCACAATATAGATTTCATGGTTTTTTGGCACTACAGTTTGTAGTAAATGCCTATGATCAACTCTAATTTGCTTGGAAACATATAATCTCAGTAAATATTTGCGTAGCTTTCAAAAAAATAAGGACAATAGTTAGTTGGATACATTCCTGCTGATAAACCTTTTGATCAATCATAGAATCGCTTTTCTTTAAATGTTAGATCTTATATAGCTAAAGTTATGCTTTCAGTCAGAGGAATTACTGGCAGCTAGCCTATATTTATGAAGTTTTTTTCAGGTATATTTCTACATAACTGGCTGTCACCAATAAACCCTTTCTCTAGTTTCTGTTTCCCAGGAGAAATCAAACCTTTGTTAAATTCCATGATGATTTTATTAATAATTTATTTCAAAGAAAAACCAATAACATTTAATTTTGGTTTTTTTTTAAACACAGGATGAGAAATCGTCTATTTCAGATGATGTTTTGAGCCAAACCAAACCACCTTGGACTATTATTTAAAATAACGTAATCAAAAGGCTATGCAATTTTTACATGTGTAGTTACTGTGCCACTATGTAAATTTGCACATATGCTTCCTCTCTTATCTTCAGATATTTTGATTTCTAATGTTGCTGGTAATGATATATACATATCATGATTAAATTTGATTACACTCCACTATTATACAATTTTATTCAAAAACATTTTACATTGATTCAAGTGAGGCAGGCTGTTGGATGTGGGGATTGCAGCTTTATATGATAAAACGTGCCTGGACTGGGCCAAGCAGAAGGATGCTTGCTTACCAAATCAAGCCTCTTGTTTTGCAAAAAGATGGTAAAAACAGTCAGGGAAGATTATGCTATTGCCCAGCAAAGGGGTCATATCTAGTCAATTAATGTTTAAAAATTAAGCAGGGACAAAGGCAATAGCTTGGATGAAAGATGCCAAGAAATCCTAGGGCTACAGTCTAGAGCAGGGATGTCAAACTCAAGGCCCACGGGGTGCTTAGATTTGGCCGGTGGGGCTGCCCAGAAACAGCGAAGGACTGGCTTGCAGTGCCTTTGCCAGCAAAAATGGCGCTCAGGAGGGCCGCGTTGGCAGAAGGTTGCAGGAGGCGGTCGTGGCCGAATACAGAGTTCGGGAGCCCATTTTTGCTGGTAGAGTGCTTGGGCCACCACAGACACCAACACAAGTGACATCACACTGGCCATGCGCATCCTGGCCATGCCCACTCCCCCCTAAGGTCAAACACAATCCTGATGCAGCCCTCAATGAAATTGAGTTTGACACCCCTGGTCTAGACCATGAAGCTGAAAGAAAACCATTTTATAATACAGTAAAGCTACATAGGTGTGCCTGTGAAATCACCATGACCCAAACTTGCCTTGAAAGGTGACTTTATGCCATCACTTGGCTGGATGAAAGATGCTGATCTCCTAGTCATAATATGGACACATTCATACGCTTCACAACAATACCAAAGAATGCTGCTGCATTGTTTTTGTTTCCTATAATCCTGGAGTTTCCTAGTGGTCTCCCTAGGAAAAATTATTGCCAATATAATTAATAATTGGTTACTGAAGTGTTTACATTGTTTCACCCAAAGCACTTAACTAACATTTTTAAATGTCACTGATCAGATGTATTGCAGATTTCTAGTGTTAGCAGCAAAGAAGCCTTGTATTGGCAATGGAAAACGAATCAATTCCTTAGGCTGCATGAATTCTTATCTATTAGGGAGGGAAATGTACAATAAACCAACAACAGTATTAACTGTGAAAGTCAGTTAAATGATCCTCTAATTTCAACAATAGTTCATTAGCAACATTCATTTGAAGCAACTACCTAATTGTCCTTAATCACAAAGATAGCTACCGTACCAACAAAATTAAAAAGCTTGCATAATTGTAATTTTAACAGAATGGAATGCCATGCGTAGATCACTTTCATGCTCAGTGCTTGATAATTTGCATCACATTCTCTGCCAAAAGTTCCAATCAGATTCATCAAGTAGTGATTCTAGATTGCCTTCCTAAAGTTCTTAAAGACATATGATTAATATAAGAGGTGTGATTAATATAAGATTGAAAAAAATCCCTTGCTTTTCAATGAAGTAGATGTATACCATCCTTCAACTGCTGATAATAGTCTGAGCTGATGAAACATAAATAATTCATGAGAGAAGGATTGAACTTGACTCACTAGAACTTGTGACAAATCTTTTGCAGAATATATTCATCACTACCAGAGTTTCCATCAATAATTTAATAGTTAATTCTATAAAATCTTCTATGCTATTCCTTGAATAGAACAAATTTATCTTCATGCTTAAAATAAGGATGCTTTGGGATAGGGGGAAAAGAGAAAGACCTGGAGATAAATATTGTTTGTACTTGTTCCAAAAATTTTAACATAATTTTAAAAATGGTTTTGGGATTGTAGATATTAATTTTTGAATGCCATAGAATGATATTGTAAATAGCTAATTCAAGACTAATTCAAATTGAACCTACTGAATGCTATTTGAATTTCTAATAATATCAATTAGATGGATTAACTGATAAATACAATATCAACATATTTTATATTTATATGCCTTCCTTCCATTATGCTTTTCTTGCTATATCCTTACCATATACAAAACTAGGTAGAAGACCGCAGAACTGGGAGTGTTCAAAACAAATAAAATTTTAAGAATAGTGATTTTAACTTCAGATACTTTACCCTGACTTTATAATCTCAATAATGTAATCTAGATAGATCATGGGTGTCAAATTTTCTGTGTCATGTTGCTGTCATGTGATATTTTGTGACCTTTTTCCCCTTCACAGAGCTGGGCTGGGTGTGGATTGCACATGACGCATCCAGCCTGCGGACCACCAGTTTGACACCCCTGTGATAGATAGATAGATAGATAGATAGATAGATAGATAGATAGATAGATAGATAGATAGATAGATAGATAGAGAGAGA
>JANHFT010007242.1:181865-212575 GCA_032467955.1 Pseudoxenodon macrops
GCGCAGAAGCTGAGTTTCCGGCACTGCGCATGTGTCCCCAGTCTATTTTTGGCCGTATTTTATTTTTCAGGACTTTTTTTACTGCGCATGCGCGCGCGCACGCACACAAGGTGCGCCCACGCAGGGCGGGAGGCAGCAAACCGCCAGCAAGGTAAATTTTGAACCCACCCCTGAATTGGACTATCATGTCTTGAATTTAGTAGCATGGCTGCTGAGACTCTTCTGATGTTTTAAGAAGGCAATGCTACTTTCCAGAATGTTTTGCCCAAATGATGGATTAAACTTTTATTTATGATGTTGATATCTGTTAATGTATGTGGAATCTATCTCTGATTTATACTCTTATTGGCCATATTTAATTTAGTTTTGAAAAAAGTAAAATAGTATGGCTATGAAGGAATACTAAAACCAGTTCCGCACAGACCAAATAATATTACCAGTTTTTCATACCTTTGTTGTAAATCTACTCCAAATATAATTTACAGAAGTATAGTGTATTTAGATTTCTTTTAAAAAAGAATCACTATAAAAACAGATATAAATCAGGTTTATTTTATTACAAATGAACCCATTTTGATAAATCAAAACTGATACAGCAGGAACTCACCTGAAATCTAGGCAGCACCTGTACAACTATTGTTATTAATTTTCCTGCTCCAATCTTATTCTCAGAAGTCTGCATTCCCTTTGATTATATTTCGAGAGCAAAGGAACAAGTATGAAAGTGCAACAGGATGCTCACACTCTTGTTCAGAAAGTATGATCAGTTTCTCCTTAAATTGATTATACAGTGCTATCCAGGGAATCCTGCTAGTTCTAAAGCTATGGTCAAGCACAGCTCTAATTAAATAGCCCCTCTAACCTTTTTTTAAAAGTTTAAAAATATCTGCCCAAGAAAATGAACACACTATCTGTGGAAGACAAATTTATCACTATGAATACTTATACATTCTTGGAAGAAATTGGGCTTCCAAGAGTAGAGGTGCTATGTAACATATGTATAGACCTGGTCAATTTTCTTTGAAAAACATCCGGAGAAAGTGAATTTATCCCCCAATATAACATTAATTAAAGTCAGAGGATGGTACCAACATACATTCTGCCCCAATACAAGTTCTCTTCACAAAGTCCCTAGTGCCATTACGGGCTCTGGCAACAGAAAATTGTATGCGGTTCTTCTATCCCAAAGAAGCTAATCCAGATGCAAAAATATGTGTGGGTCAAATAGCATAAATTGCAGTATAGCTTTCTTCAAACCTGCTACTTGATGTCCAGATGTAATAGACACAAACTCACATACATTCTGACTTGCACAATTCCCATGCATGGTTTCCAAGCCTGGTGAGAATTATGGAAATTAAAACCCAACATAAATGTAGTCCATCAAATTGGAGAACGCTATGTCCAGTCATCAAAACAAAAAGTGTCAGGACAAAGACATAATAGCACTCAATTAAAGTTAGCTTATAGAAGAATCTATGGGTTAGAAAAATATATTTGGATATTTTGGTTTTCATATAGTAAATCAGCCATAGTAACTTTTTCTGATGCTAACAAACCAGGATTTTAATTTTAATTACCACTCCAGTGTCATACATGATGATATGTTATAATGGATAGATTCTTTGGTGTGCTAAGTAAAAAAAAATCATATGGTTATAAGACACTTAAACCCAGCCATTGCCTTACCTTTATTACATCTATCTCAGCCAGCATTCAATCAGCTTTGAGAAAAAAATTGTTCACAATTAAAATCTTGGCAGTAGAGCTCATGATACTGAGGACCAACTCCTGATATATCCATGCACAGATCCTAATACATTTCTATGAATGATTATTTTATGTAAATTTGACTTCAAATACCTCATGACCCAAGCAAGAAAAATCGTACCTCTTATCATCTTAATTATACAATTAATGAATCATGAATCAATGAATGTATTCTGGATGTAACACTTTCTTATAGTTTTAGTTCTATCGTGGTTAGATAGTCCATAAACAACCTGGGCCCCACTCAGGTTACTGACAGAACTGCAGAAAGAAATCCCAGCTCCTTATGTGTGTATGCTAGAGAAACTGGCTAAATCTTCATGGCTTATGGGTTGGGTAGGGCAAGTGCTGGCTGATATGCAGTTCACTCTATGTTCTTCAGGAATTCCAGCAGCCTCTGGTGCCACTCATCTGGCTTGTCAAGATAACAGGCATGTCCTGCCCCTTTCATCATCATTATCTTGTGATTAGGTAAATTCTTCAAGTTGTTCAGGCTCACTTCACCCAGTTGGACGTCTTCATCCCCATATACAATGAGAGCTGGTGTCTGTATGCAGGAGAGGGGGGGAAAAAATCAAGCCTGGTTCAATCAACAAATGAACATTCTTGCCTGTCTTTAGATCCTAATAATGAAAAATTAGTTCAGATGAAAAATAGAGACAGAGGTGCTCTCTTCCAGGAAAAAAAAATACTTCCCGTATTGCTGTTCAATTTATGTGGCTACATTAACCATGTAGCTAATTTGTACTTGCTCTCTGTGTTTTATAATGGCATGCTCTTAGCCCAGTTTTCAGGCTATAAATACATCCAATCAGTATTAGCAAGAGGATGATCCTTTCCTGGTGGTGATAGAAATGCAAATCTTCAGCAAAAACAAACCTACATTTGCAAAACAGAGTAACTGCAGCATATATTTTCAGCAGGAGTACAGGGAATTCCCATTATTATCAAAAACCCACCATCGCCTTAAAAAAGGTGCAGAACATATTTACAAGGGCAAAGGTACATGCTAGAGATTAATATTAGAAAAGGCTAAAATCCCAAAAAGGGAGCAATCTGGATAAGGGTCAAAAAATTAAATGCTCTACGCTCACAAGAGGCATGATAAAGGTTAGAGAATGTTCACAGAAATTTATCGCAGTGATTGTTGTAATTCTTCTACATTCAAAACTACAATTCATTTTAAGTGTACCAGATTTTTACTGTTGATGCAAATGCGGAACTTATTCAGCTAATGCAATAAAACATGCATAAAATGAAACTGAACCCAGAGAGAATTCCCTGAACTCATCTGAGTATTCTTTTAAAATGGTATTGCCCATTTTCTTGGTATATCTTCACAAAGCTATAAATATTCCCCAGATTGAATATAGGTCTGTTTTACCATATTAGTATTGTATTTGAGGGTAAGGCAGTGTGCATTGCCCCCTAATGGACAGCTGATGAACTCCTGCAAGGTTTACAATAAATCTGTAAATCCACTTCCATCCACATCTTCCTCACATAGTTGTGAAATGCCAGTTGCATAACTGAGATAACTCAGCCCTTCTAATCATGTCTCGCACCAAAGAAGACCTGCTCCAGAACTCCCTTCTTCTTTAGACAAACATACCTTGACACTTGCATATTTGGTGGAAGGGAACTTCTCTGTGCAGATGGGAGCCACTGGGATGTAGGCCTTCAGAAGGTGATTGTGTTGAAAAAGGAACGGGAGTGAATACATGCCACTGAGAGATGGACTGATCACCACTGCTTGTTCGAATTTCAGGGCCTCCAAGACATCCTTCAAGAAACTGCCTGGGGCAGGCTCTCCAACAGGAGCTGGAGCAACAGCATCTTTAGAGCGGCCGAATCCTGGATCACAAGAAACAAGACATCCTGCATCATACATACTCTGTACGTGTAGCCCTCTCCACCAAGCATCCTCAGCTGGACGGTAACTACAACTCCTAGCATTCCCAGCTCAGAGAGACAACTGCCCTTTTGCCTAGGAATTCTCGAAGGGGTTGTTTGAGGATTGAGCCACTTAAATTATAAATGGGGTAGATGGGATTCATGGCATGCATGTAATCCCCGAGTTTCATTTTTGTGACACTTGAAGCCCCCAATAGTAGACCATCAAAATTGTGGTAAATCATTCAGTAAGATGTTTTTGTCTATTCTTTTCAGTGGGGTAGAGAACTGTGGCTAGGTAGACTCAGATGGGAAGCACCTCAAAAATCCTATTCCAGAACCCTCTGGTTATATTTCACTACATCATCCTATTGCAAGTCAAGGCTTTGTGAAGGCATGTGTCCCTGCAACTGGAAGATACAAGGATCTTGCTTTGTTTCCATTTGGATTGATTCACTAGATTTTCCAAGGCAGACGAGAAAACAACTAAGTTCTTCTATATATTAAACTTTTACCAATTGTCATTGCTTGTGGACCTTGCTTACTGACTGCCTTATGCAGAAACCAACTGAAGTAATGACAGCACTAAAAAAAATAACTTTGCAACCGATCCTTGCATTTACAACTGTCTCAGTATCCTGCAGTTACATGATCACCATTCATACTTCTGACAAGTAATTAATAGAAATGAAATCTTAAGTGGCATTATTTTTTGCTTAGTGACTCCATTACTGCATCAGCCAAGGGTTTTTACTATCGCCCTCATCCTACACCCAAGCTACAGATATTCACTACTATTGCAAACTCTTATTACTGATTATATAAATCTACATTCCCATATATTTATACAATCTTTAAATATTTATTATAAGGTAACCAAAATAGCCTAAGAAGAAGGTAGTCCCTGATTTCACAATTTTTAAAAAAATGTTTAAAAAACCATAAGAGGACACCCAAAATTAATACACCGAGAAATGAGGATGGTTATTGTGTGTATAAGCTACTGACTGCAGATAGAAAAGGGGAATGAACTGGAGTATCCAGGAAGAGTCACAACCAGTAAATTGTATCTCTGGACAAAAGAACTACTGGTATTAACAGATGCATTTTATTACAAATATCCCCTGCATATAAAAAAGGCATTAGGGAAAAAAAATCTATGTCTTCCCTTGAACCCAGAAAAACATGTAACATGGTTGACGCATCTCTTTCATAAGGAACAGCTTTTATATGTTTTCTTACATACTATATTTTGTTTGCCCATTTTATAATATAAGAGCACCGTAAAGATGGAAATGAACTTATGAAGTTGAATACCATGACAGTGAGACCAGAGTTAGCCTAAAACAATCAATTTGTTGGATTGATGTTTGAACTAAGCTAAATTATATTTTAGAATGAGTGTGTATGTTTTATGGCAAGTGTGTGTGTGTGTGTGTAGTTATTTATTTAAAAAATAAGCATAAAAAGCATAATTTATCATGTTAGCATAATAATTAGTCTGAGCAAGAACAATTCTTTTACTTTGGTATTCTATCACATAATACCAAAGCCTCATTTTTAACCACAATTTGTTGGAATCAGATTTTATATATTCTGCCTTATTCTGGTGAGATAGAAGCAAAAATGACAGTCTTCTTAAATATCAAGTTGTGTATACCTGTCTTTCTTTTGCCCAAATCTCCACTGCCCACTGAGAGTCAAGCCTACCTGGCAGGTCAATAGCTACAGCCTGGTACCCAGCTTCTGCCAACTTAGACAAAGTCTGCAGGTTGAGCCACGTCTCTGATGAAAAACGAATGCCATGGAGCAGCAGGAGGGAAAGGCGAGGAGCCTGTTGTGTAGGTTTAGCCTGGCGGGAGAACAGAGTCTGCCCACCTACTACGATGGTTTCCTCTGTCACCTGTATGGCAGCCATCACTTTGGGATCTCCTAGGAAGCCTGAATAGTATCAAACAAGGAGAAAATGTAGCAAAATTTTAAAAGCAGGCAGAAAAAAGATTCAACATGATTCCCTTTGGCATTGGTTTTATAATATGTTGCAAGAATAGATTAATTTTTGTTATTAAATGTATATATGACATACTTAACTGATTTGGTATGTTCATTCTTAAGAGTTTCGCCCCCTCCCTTTTGCTGGACTGATACTTACATTTTTAATTCTTTTTTCTGTTTGCTATTATAACTACCGTAGTAATTAAATTGTTAGATCTATGTATATTTCTGGTTTTCAAAAAATGTTTTGTATATAGTTTTCTCTGTAATTCTATTTTTAAAATTGCTATAAAAATAGAGTCTGCTCTAGATAATTAATACATTGCATGTCATGTGAACTACTGACCTACTTAATACAGGAGGGGGATTTAATTCAAATCTGTTACTCACATGTTCTTACCTGCTGAGCTGTTATGTAATTCTGAAAATCCAGTCAAGTGTGAAGTAGTGCTCAGATTTTAGCCCAGGAATGAAACAAGATGGATGCCAGTGCAACCAACAACAATGCACTCTGACACAAAACTGACATAAAACATGGTCTTCCAACTCTCTGGCTGCAATGTTCAAAAGGCAACCACTTTTGCCTGCCTAACCAGTGAAGAATAGGCAAGAAGTATGACAAAGCTTTGACAAAGCTGTTTGTAGAATATAAGAAACCTGGACGGAGAAAATAGGTGGAAATAAGGTCTCCTGGACGCACTGATAATGACTAGATTGTGGGTTGTGTTATATGTATTGTCTATAGACTGAACAACTGCAGGATTCTTGTCACAGGTAAATGCCTGAACTGGTCAAAATGGTCACTGCTGCTATAAACAATGGGATGTAATTAAGATATAAAAATATTTAAGGGATGTAATTAAGATATAAAAATATTTAAGGGATGTAATTAAGATATAAAAATATTTAAGAACTGCATTTTTTCCAATACTACAACAACAACAGCAGCAGCAGCAGCAACAACAGCAACAACAACAATCACACACAGACACACCTCCTGTTAAATTCCCCTAAAGCCTCCCAATGTGACAGAACTACAAGAAATGTCAATTTCCCAGCTGGGCAAATAAATCTTCATGCAAGCAATCTCAGGACAGGGAACTCCCTTTACTTTCAATTTCCTTTAGTTCTTCTGGTCACCCATGTTCTCCTTTAACTTACAGTAGTTTCCCTCTTATCTGTACTTTTATCTGTATTTTCCTCTTATCTGTAAGCTGTTCAGAGTCATTGAGGAATCAGGCAATCTGAAAACTGGGTTAAACAAGTAATAAATAATTAGAAATAAAGATGTTTGCCTGAAACTTGCAGTTAGTGGGACAGGATTCCCACAGACGTTTTGGGGTTTGTTGCAAGCGGCTAGGATTTTTTTAATGTCTTTTAAGAAAGTAATATGGAAAGATTCAAGAACCAAAACACTCTACATCAGGCAGTAACTTTTTAAATTAGTCAGTCCTGCCTGGGTTTTTTCCTGCGGTTTTCCTATGTAAACTACAGTGCAATAGGGAGTCCAAAAGAAAGTAAATGAAGATAGTTTTTCTCAATGCAACCTACTTCACAATATATGCAGCGATCCATTGTCAAGAGTGAATCTGCTGCTTTGCAGCAGCCGAAGGAAAAAAAACCAAACAAACGAGGTTTTTGTAAAACTTACCAAGTTATTGCCTTTATTAATCAAAACGGTGAAGTTTCGAGAACAGGCTAACTTGCAAGAGGCATGCAAACCGATCACTGAAAGATTTAGCACTCGCCAGAACTTCCGGGTCCAAAGGTATTGGAGGAAGTTTGACGAAAGAGGGGAAAAGGGTAATAATACTGTGAAAGTTGCAACATTTTCTAAGCAAAAGTTCAAACAAACACTAGGGACACCTAGTGGTCATGAACAGAATACTGTATTTTTATTTCTACAATAATTCAATAAAATTTGCAGGCAAGTGGATTTAGTATTATCACTATGTAAATATGATATTTATATTATTTTCCAATGTCTTCCAATGTCTATTGCTAACAAGGAATAAACAGAAACATTTGTGTGTGTTTTGTATGTTTGTATGTGGTTTTGTGTGTGTGTGTGTGAGTGTGCATGTACGCGCACCCTCAAGTTAATTTTTGACCCTGACAAGTGCTTGAACAAGTCGGTGCAGTTTTCTTGGCAAGAGTTTTGGGAAGTAGTTTGCCACTGCCTCATTCTTAGGACTGAGGGAGTTTGATTGGCTCAAGTCATTCAGCTGGCTTTATGACTTAAGGCAGGGTTAAGTCATTTTTTTAAAAAGCTCAAATCCGAATTATTATTACAATTTTTAAAAATTGTAAAGTGATACTAAACAACCCACGCCATGTTGGAACATCACTTCAGACATATTGCCTTACCTAAATAGAGATACAGAATGACCACAGCTGGGGAGGGAAACAACCCAATGGGAGCAGGAGCAATTTCCAAATTTCTTGCTGAAAGATGGCAGGGAGCATCAGACATATTATCATCTTATCTTATCTTATCTTATCTTATCTTATCTTATCTTATCTTATCTTTCCCTTTTCCTTTCCCTTTCCCTTTCCCTGTCCTTCCTCCTCCATTTTTCCTTCCAGGGTTCCTTCCTCCTTCCCTCCCTCCCTGTCATTCTTTTTTTTTTTTACAATAATGGTATTAATACTTACAAATACAAAAAATGAATACAAACTAATAAAAATATAAAAAGAAAAGTGAAAGGAGGTAGAATACAAAAAAGAAAAAGAAGATGTACATAAAAGTGATTCCTGCCCTCAGACAAGACTAAACAATTTGGGTAACTTAACAGCTTCTCTAATATTTAAAAAAAACAACCTTTTTATCCCATATCTTATCCCTTATCATCATTACAAAAACACACCATTTAATCCTAATAGCATATTAAAATCAGAAATATTAACATACATAATTGAATCTTAATCAAAACATTTAATTTAAATTCAAAACCTAACACTTTCTCTAAGAAATAAAACAGCAGAAATCTCTCCCCATTTATGAGTAATTTTTTAAAGCTTTATCATTTAAGGCTTATCAAGAAATTCCATTAACAGCTACCAGAGACCACAACATGTATATTTTAACCCTGATCAAGCAGATTTGTTTTATAAATATTCTTGTTATTTTAAAAAGCTTAATCTTTACTCCCATTAAGTGGTAACTGACAAATTAATTCCTTATCATTTTTTCTTTGTCTCCTTCCAAGAACAGCTTGAGCAACTCCGCTTTGTCTTTTATTTCAGAAAAAAATCTTTGATTCCACATTCCTTTTATAAATCCAAATTTTAAATCCAAACTCTTCCAATTTATTATATGTATGTCCTCTTTAATTATTAAGACATCAACTGATTTCATTTGTAAATCCATTTTGGCATTATTTTCCATATCACACTGTGGCATTTTAAAATCTATTTTGAGATCCACAACATCTTTTTTCCATATCACTTTTATAATTCAACATTTTTTAAACTCCTAATCTACATTCAAATCAATCTCCATCTCTATTTTAGCAAATAAAATCTGGCGTTCTTCTAGATCCGCTGCCATAAATATCAAACAATTTTGTAAGTAACGTCTGAGTAAGTTGTTTCCAAACAGACTTAATCCAAAGAATTTTATACAATACTGTAATTTATAATAAATAAATACAAACTTTTTTGCTTGATATCTTGAAGAAAAACTAACAATTGAAATATAAAGTTTTGGGCTTGATGGATAAGTTTACACATTCCATTAACTGATGTTATGGCTTATTTGGCTAAGTGTGATCTGTGAAGCTAGCATAAATTATTGAAGCAATGAAAATTAAACAAACCAAACTTAATACAATGCATGATAGTAACATTACTTTTTATTTGCAGATTAATATTTAGTTTTGATGTGTTGAGTGAACTGCTATTTGAAATCCAAACAGAGACCTTAAATGGGATAAATAAGCCAAATCTAGATGGAAAGCTTGAAACATTAAATTTTGAATGCTCCGGAAACCAACTATTTTGGAAGGATACTCCAGCTTCCAGTTATAGCTAATGACTACAAAATGAGTTTATCTGACCTTTTGATCATTCAGGAAGCAAGGATGAATCTGTGTTGCTAAAGCTTGCATATTTTCAATTAGGTCTACATTAGGAAATGGATTTTTTTATTTTACTGTAAATAAGTATTAACATTTGTAGCTTAAGGTTAGAAATGAAAGGTTAAGGTTAGAAATGAAAAGTAATACAGTAATAAAATTATCCATTTGGTTCAGAAGGTTAGCTGACAGAGCAGATGGCTTATCTTAGTTCATAGAGGAAGAGGAGGAAAGAAATCTCAGAGTTCTCTGCTAATTTGGATGCACCTTTATGCCATTTTCTGAACTTTTATGTATCCTAGTTGAATACCATCATAGCTCAAGAAATGCTTAAAATTTCATAAATCCAAATGTGAAATTTTGATCCCCCTTTTAAAATGCACATGCGTGCTAGTTGTCTCCAGCTTTAGGGGCGGTGCTCATCTCCGTTTGTAAGCCAAAGAGCCAACGCTGTCCGAAGACTTTCTCCGTGGTCATGTGGCCGGCATGACTCAATGGCAAAGGCGCACGGAATGCTGTTACCTTCCCACCAAAGTGGTTTCTATTTTTCTACTTGCATTTTTACATGTTTTCGAACTGCTAGGTTGGCAAGTAACGGGAGCTCACCCTGTTATGCGATGCTAGGGATTTGAACTGATGAACTGCCAACCTTCTGATCGACAAGCCCAGTGTCTTAGCCACTGCGTCCTCTTTTTTACATGCATACGAATTGCTATTGTTTGTGACTGTGAGCATCTGCATAGGTTTTTAAAGAACCCTCCAACTTGTTTGAGTGGGAAGAGTAAACCTTAACCTAAGAATATTCCATAAGCGTGTATCAGTATGGTACTACTGCTAGCTTACATATAATGTATTAAGTCTTTTTTGTTTTTCATAAAGTTCTATCATGAATTACTTGTTCAAATGGGCAGCTATAGAAATCAAATAAATCAAATAATATAATTTTTATGTGCACAGTGAAATATTTAAATTTACTTATTGTGCTTACCGTATATATTTCAGTAATGAAGAAATGATTCCCACCAAAAGAATTATTGATATTGAACTGATACATGTTTTGTAGCTACACAAATAGCTAGCACACTATTCCCTTTGGGTTAAACAACTTTATTAATATCCTTTCATATGAGTGAAATAAGAAATAGGGGCTGGAAGCTAAAACATATAGTGAACAGTTGCAGGAACTGGGTATGCCTAGTCTAAACTCTGGGTCTTTGGATTTGGGAGTGGAAATCTCCATGTCTTCACATTGGCAGCCTTCATGTCCTGCTTCGGCCCGCTCATTATACTGATAGGATAGCTGATGACTGGTAGGTCCTGTGTGTTCATGGCAAGGATCTTCATTGGCTGTCCCTTCAGGACTTGTCTTATCCTTTGGTAGTGCTAGTTGTTGTTGTCTTCCTTGCTTCCTCATCCTCATAAAGTTGGTGTATATGTCTGTTACTGGTAGTTTCACTCTATCAGTCTTAACAACTTTCCCACTCTTGACTCCCATCCCACCACTTTTCTCCAGTCTGAATGACATCCCGGTGTCCTTACTGTAAATCCGTCAGGTGGATCAACAAGTTGATGTCTTGTTCACTCTTTGCATTCAGCTTAATGTCATCTATGTAGAAGAGGCGGTTGATGGTAGTTTCACTTTGAACTTAATGACTACTTATGGCGATACCTTGAACCCATTGATTTCAATGTTGTCTTCCACAGTCCCTTTGAGTTTTTGAGGAAAGTCAAATAAGAGAATAACAGAATTGGAAGGGATCTTGGAAGTCTTCTAGTCCAAACCCCTGCTCAAGCAGGACACCTATACAAATCCAGACAAATGATTGCCCAATCTCTTCTTAAAATCCCCCAGTTTTAAGAAACATCCAGAACTTCTGATGACAAGCCATTCCACGGATAGTTTTAATTATCAAGAAATGTATTCTTATTTTTAGCTTTGTTCTCTCCTTTCATTGCTTCTTGTTCTGCCTTCAGGTGCTTTGGAGAACAGGTTGTCTCCCTTAGATATTGGAACACTGCTATAATGTCACCCCTTGTCCTTCTTTTCATTAAACTACATATAACCAATTCTTGCAACTGTTCTTCACACATTTTACCCTCCAGTCCCCTAATCAAGTTTGTTGTTTCTCTCTGCACTCTTTCTGGAGTCTCAACATCTTTTATATATATATTTAAATATTATGATGATCAAAACTGGATGCAATATTCCAAGTGTGGTCTTATCATTATAAAACGGTACTAACACTTCATGTGATCTTGATTCAGTCCCTCTGTTAATGCAACTTAGGACTATGTTGGCTTTTTTGGCAGCTGCAGCATACTGACAACAAGTAGGTCCTTAGTGTCCTGTTGACTATGTATAGTATGAAGCACACACACAAACATGTATGAACATTGAGGCATGAACATTTCGGTAGTCAGTCCAGGCTCAAAATTGATAAGGTTGACAAACATTGCACTAAGTAATCTCTTTATCTGACCTAACTCGGTTCATGTGGCTTAATTTATAAATACATTCAACAGGTATCCAAACTTGGCACCATTTTGACCCCACTCCATGTTTTTTCAGCTATGTTTGAAGAACAGCTTGTATTGCTAGTCCTTCCTTTTTGCACGGTGCAAAGCACAAGTTGCAAGGGATTGAAAAAAAGTGCAAATGTCTGGGTTTTTGTAAGAATTACGTGATTTTTTTAAAGTGAAGGAGAAAAAGGCAATCTTGTGTTTTTTGTTAGAGCAAGAAAAAAAAGAAGCAGCACTTGGTTGGGCAATTTCTACTGCATAAAAGTTTTAGTCAATCATATACTGGCGTTCAGGGCAGGTTTCATTTAAAAAATAGATCAGGGCAACAGCAGAAATTACTGATAATCTATTTATCTTTACTATTAACTAATCTATGATTTTTTTTTCTCCCAACAAGCACAGAAGCAACATTTTCAGTAACCAAGTCTTGCATTCTTAGGTAGCAAAACTCAGCCCAAGGCGCTGATCTGATGATTAAGAAAATTCCAGAGGGAAAAAGAACTATACTAAGAGCAGATCCTTTTTTTTCCATTGCAATCGCTCATTAAAATTGTTCAAGGTTTTCCTTGGGGAATACTATTCCTTACTATACATCAACATTTGAAAACAACATCAACACCTGCTAAGCATCTGAACAAAACAGAAACAAACAGTCTCTTCCCATTTTTCTGAGTAACAAAAATATCTACGGCACAAAACTGGTCTGGGTTTGTGCTGGATTAGAAAAGGTTCAAACTGTACTAATAGTTTTTTGTGTCTCTGTATCAATTTACAAATAGGCTGAATTTGCTTATCACACTGAGCCATTATTGTGTCTTAAATAAATCACAATTGGTTAGATCTGTATTTCCATACCCTACTCTACCTTCACTAAGCTAAAACCAAATAAACCCACTGTAGTGCAGCCAAGTACTAAACAATACCCAGTTTTGTGGACATCTTCGCTGCTTCTAGTGATCATGTTAATTTTGCAGCTGCAATCTGATGGCTGTAAGCAAACCTTATTACATATGGTTTAGTCTGATATGAAAAACCAGCCATACATAGACTGAGCGGAAGTGGAAATACATCCTAGATACATCCTAAGCAGCCAATATTCAACATCTGCACATTCATTTTCCCAAAACAATGTTTTTTCCTGGTGTGAATAATTTTGTCATACAACATGCTGAATATGATTTGCTTTTGGCTTTGTGTGTTGCATGAAAACTGCTACTGTCATTTACAAACCTTGATTTAAGCCATCACTTTGTGTGCGTGGGTGTGTGAATAGCACACTATGCTTTTTGAACAAACCATGGCTTAGCATCATGTATTGATTAGGTTTCTGTCAGATGGCAGTGCACATTCTTTGGCTTGGCAGTCCACAGATGAATTTGGATTTCTATTTTGATAGCCCCTCACCCAGCCTACATGGGTAAGGGGCTATCAAAGGAGCACGGTCTTATGGGAAGGAATATGGTCTAATTAAGGGTGTCAAAAACTTGGAAAACACCAGAAAAGGTCAGTCTTCCTTCATAAAATGTCTGGTAGGGGACAGAAATGAAGAAAAGCCCTGTATGGAAAAAGATTGCTCCTTCCCAATCCCCCTCATCTTAGGAATTGATTGGCTTCCTTAGAGAGGTCTCTAAACTAGGAACCATGATTACAAGTTGGAAGCAGACGCAACTAACCATCTTTTTGCTCCCATTTAGTGATTGTCGGGTATCCAGCAGCTCCAAGTCAAGGATCATAAGGGTCATAAGGATCACATCCACAGCAGAGTTTTGTTTTGTTTTTAAAAGATTTTTATTTTTACCACAAATACAAAAAATATTTTTCTTCCATCAGTGGTGTGTCATCTGGTTATACACATCTTATCTTATACATATTTATATTCCCCTATTAATAAGTTCCCTCTTACTTTCTTCTTAATATATTACATAAATTATCATTTTAACCTAGCCCCTCCAAACTCCTTTCTTTCCTTCTATCCATTTATAAAACATCTCCCAAATCGTATAGTATTCTATCTGTTCTTTGTCTTGAATTGCTAGTGTTAATCTATTCATTTCTGCACATTCTAATATCTTCCTTATCACTTTTTCTCCTTCAGGAAGCTCTTCACTTTTCCAATGTTGGGCATATACAATTCTAGCTGCAGTTGGTTTTGGGGTTTGTTTGTTTTTTGAAGGCAGTAAATAAAGGGAAAGTCTCGCCCCTCTAGATGCATAGGGAGATTCTCAGCCATCCAGGTCGTGGTTGTCCCGAAGGAGCTTTTTTTCAAGAGGCAACTAGACTTTCTGGTTTTTATTTCAATAGTGGGAGCTATGAGCTGAAGAAGCTTCTTGGATGAGAAGCGAAACGCCTTCAAAGAAAAACCAGAAAGCTCAATTGCCCCTTGAAAAAAAGCACATTTTTGGGGGGGGGTCTCGCCCCTCTTAAGTTTAAATAAAATGCCCTGAATTTTCCTCGCCTCAAACGCGCTCCGATCCCGCCCGCTGCCAAATTAGGCGACGGACCCTTTCGGAGGGTCCGAGGAAGACACAAGGTCCACACACACACACCCCACACACACCCCACTCGGAACAGACACCCTCGCCCCTCCCATTTCAGCCGCGCCTCCAGATCCTTGGCGGGCGTCAGGGCTCCCTTTGGCCGCTAGATGGGGCCCGGCGCGTGGAGGCGGGGAGCCGGGCGGGCGGGTCGCGGAGGAAAAGGAGTTCGCGTCACCAGCTCGCGCAGCGCCCGCTCGTGGGAGGGAGGGGGAGAAAGAGAGAGAGAGAGAGAGAGGAGACGCGGCTGCTGCGAAGCGCAGGTACCGTCGGCCGGCCGGCCGGCCTGCCCCGCGGAGGGAGGAGCGTTTTGTTCTGCCTTGGCTCGCAGGGTCCATGGCCGGCAGCTGACAAAGGCCCTCCCGCGTTGGGCGAGCTGGGGAGAGACACCTGGGGCGGGTGGCTGTCGGCCTATGCGCGCTCTTCCCTCCGGACCAGGGCCCGGGGAGGGATTCGCCCGCCGAGGGAATCGTGCCTCGCCTGGGGTAGTCGGGAAGAATTTGCGGGAGTCTCTTCCCAGCCTTCGGAAGTTTTCGTTGCAGAGATTAAAGCTCGGTTGCTTTTTAAGTACGCGCGTGTTTGCATGTCAGGGGGAAAACAGCCAGCAATTATTATTATTATTATTATTATTATTATTATTTTTGTACGGTTCCCCTGGAAGCCGAGGCTGGCTCCCCTCTCATGCACAACGGGTTGCCCTCCTCCAGTTCCCAATGCAAAAGGGTTTGGGTGTTTTCTATTTTATTTTTTTGCATGGGATGGCCTATGGGGCCGGGGTGCCTGGCGTGGGAGTAGAACGGGAGCCCGACAGGTGCTTCGGTCTCCCGCCTAGGAGATCCTTCGAAACGGGAGGAGAGAAATGAAGAGGTTGACGCGTTGGGGCGCGAAGGGCTCTTTTAAGTGCCTGAAACGTCGGAGGTTGGAATTGAAAGGCTTGCTGGGTCAGTGTAAGAAGTCTATGGGGAGCAGAGTGGGAGAAGATGGGTGCCGGTTGTGAAACTCTTGCTTGCTCTCATAGGTCTTTGTTGAATTTGTAAGTGCCCAGTAAGATTTATATTTTCCCACCCCATTAAACGGTTACATGGCAGTTACACTGCTTGGATAGAAACGGGGTTTGTATGAGTAGGTGTGCGCAGTCTGAGGTTAAAAAAAAATAAATCACCTGGTAAACAAGGGTGTGTCCTCCTATACTTAAACCAAGCAAAGGCAGTGGAAAGCTTCAGCTTGTCTCAGCAGGAATGGTGCCGCTTCTACTATTCTATTATTTTCCACATACGATGATGTTTCGTCTGTTCTGAATTAATAACTCCAAAAAATCCAAAAAGGAAAGAGAACAAGGGTTATGATGGATCTCAGAAGAATTCAGGATGCGCACGTCTCTCCTCGTGTGGCAAATTCTGTTCAGGAGCTGTTGGAGCAAATAATATCGGAACGCGATTCCTTACGCCAAGCCTTGGCATCTCTCTCTGCTGGTTTAGCAAAGCTTGAGAAATGTCTGGAAGACACAGATCGCCGTGTGGTAGCCCTGGAAGCAAAGGTGGTATCTACTCAAGGCTGCGTTGTCAAACATGCTACTTTAATGAAGGAGCTGGCAGTAGGAAAGTTGGTGGCTGACTACAAGCTGGAAACACTAGAAAACAAATTGCGAGCTCGGAACCTGAGGGTCACAGGTATCCCAGCAGCCATTGGAAAGGTGAACCTTATCCCGTTCATAGAAAACCTATTACCGGCTGCCTTAGATTTAAATGGCAAACAGGTTCCCATCTGTATAGAAAGTGCTTACCGTCTCCCAGCAAATAATGCCCAGGTGGGTAATGGTAGTACTGTACTAATCACTCTTTCTGATTTGCGGCATCGGGAGAAAATACTGAAGACATTCTGTACAACAAACTTCCATGGACACAGGGTATCCTTCTTTCCTGATCTCAGCCCACTGACATATGCACGACGGAAACGTTTTATGGCTCTCAAGCAACTGTTCCTAAAGGAAGGAATTCAGGCCTACGTTTTGTACCCTGCAAAGTTAAAGGTTCTGTACCAGGGGAAAACGTACATCTTCAAGGACATTCAGTCTGCAGTTCACCTACTGGATGAAATCCAAAAAGGTAGTTGGTAAATGAAGAAAAATTAGTACCGACTTTGAGAAGAAAGCTTTGCTCCTTTTGGGTATAGTATTGACAAGATTACTTTAGAAATCTTTAACCATTATTTTGAAGTAAGGATAATGAATACTGGTAGTAGCAGATTCAGTGGAATGAAATCTAGATTAGGTGTGCCATGATATGCAGGCATGCAAACCAAGCCTTCACTTCAGATAGTGACATCCTGAGACACTGGGGGAAGGCTTGTAATCTTGGAAGACCTTCATCTTCCTCATCACAGATTGCATATGTCTGAATAGGCAAATACAAATATATGACTTAGGGTCTTTACCTGAGTATTTAATGAAATAGGTTCTTTAAATCTTGGTTCCTTTTGAGTTTTGCTTCCTCGGTGATTCTTTTATCTCTTACTAGTAAGCATAAAAGGTTGAGAAGTATTTTTATACTCATTTGCAAGATTCTGGTATTGATACAGAGGTGAAAAGGGTGCTTCCAACCCTTGAAATCAACTAGAAAATTACATAATTTACAAAAGGGGTGGGTTGGGTTTTTTTTGTTTTTTTTTGCATATTTACAAAGGGTTTTGAAATGGCATTATGCTAGCAAGAGATTTGTTTCCATTACTGTTGTTTTAAAACATACATATATTCTTTAGAAGAATATATCCAATAGTGCTAGAAAATAATGGATTGATGTTTCTTCTTCACATACGTACTCAACTTTGTCTGCAGATGGGCTTTGCCTAAAATTGTTTTTATGAAATATTTACCAAGTTTATACATAATAAACATAACAATTAGTTTGCTATGATTTTTTAAAATACCTTTTTTTAATATAATACCTTTTAAATTCCTCACTACTGATAATCTCTTCATATGGCCATTCCTGTAGTATATTTTTCATCATTTAGTACCTTATTGTTGTTATAGGGCCCAGCAGGAGTTGCTTTCAGAGAGAGCAATAGCACTTAGACTTATTATACCGCATCATAGTGCTTTTACAGCCCTCTCTAAGCGGTTTATTGAGTCAGCCTAATATTGCCCCCCAACAATCTGGGTCCTCATTTTACCCACCTTAGAAGGATTGAAAGCTGAGTCAACCTTGAGCCGGTGAGATTTGAACCGCCCGAACTGCAGCTAGCAGTCAGCTGAAATAGCCTGCAGCACTGCACTCTAACCACTGCGCCACCTCAGCTTCATCTTTATAATGGCAACCTCACTTGTGGGATTTGGCAAATTCATTTTAGGCAAGTGACAATGTCACAAAGCTGGGTATTCATATTTTGTGTAGATGTAGATCAGTATGTTTAGGAGTTCTGGAAAGTTCTCCCAATTGTAGTGATGACTGGATGTATTAATAATTAGTCTGATTGCCGTTTACATCTGTCCTGGCTGATTCTAAAAGGGTGGGAGAACCACTTGAGCTATTTTAAATTTATTGCTGTGCATCAAGATGATGACTTCTGAAATATTTGAATTATTTGTTGTTGTTAGTTGCAAAGTCATGTCCTACCCATCGCGACCCCATGGACAACGTTCCTCCAGGCCTTTCTGTCCTCTACCATCCTCTGGAGTCCATTTAAGCTCACACCTACTGCTTCAGTAACTCCATGCAGCCACTTCATTCTCTGTCGTCCCCTTCTTCTTTTGCCCTCAATCTTTCCCAGCATTAGACTCTTCTCCATTGAGTCCTTTCTTCTTATTAGGTGGCCAAAGTATTTGAGTTTCATCTTCAGGATCTGGCCTTCTAAAAATTATTCAGAGTTGATCTCCTCTAGGACTGACCGGTTTGAACGCCTTACAGTCCAAGGGACTCACAGGAGTCTTCTCCAGCACCATAGTTCAAAGGCCTCAATTTTTTGGTTTGACAAAACCCCAATTATTGTGAGGTCAGCTAGAAGATGAGGTAACTAAATATTTACCTAAGGTAGTCTCACATATTGGAAACTGAATTGTTTTCCTCAAAGGCACAGAAATAGTTGTTCCTTTGTAAGCACTTTTACATGGATATCTACAATATATGCTGGGTGGGGTATTCCACAGCTTTCCTACCGCTTTTGAAAGTGAAATTTGCTCTGTTACAGTAGTAAAAAAGTTTAATATATTTTTTGATGGGAAAAGGCCATAGACTCCACTATTTGTGCATTGAATCTAATTATCTTTTGTGTTTGCCTTACCACATAACCTGGCTAAAGGACTAATTTGAAAAGTTGGACATATCATTAACAAAGATTGAAAGAAAAACTCAGAGCAACAGCAAAACTTGAAGGTTTAGAAGGAAAGGATGGGCAAAGGTAAAATAGGATTATTTGAGAGAGGTTTCTAGGCCATGACCTTAACCACTATACCAAACTGGTTCTAATTTAAAGTTTGTATATACCCTCCACTTTCTCCATCTTTAACATTGTGTACTTAGTTCTATAATTCTGCATGCAATTTGATCTTTGTGGTAGCCCTTGGTTGCTGATCAGAATCACCAAGTAATCTTAATACTTTGAGTGTGGATTCTAAACTTTTACATCCCAGCAGCTCTGGTGATTGTCTATATTTTTCCAAAGCTGGTCATATTGGTATTGCTTAAAAAAGAAATTTGAATCTTAAATAGCAATTCAATATGATACTGTTATTGAGGCATACAAATAGTTTCATTTCTTAACCTTAAGTCACACTGCAATGCTACCCACCATCTCCAACTTCAGTGGCTATAACAGAGATTGAAAGATTTAAGCCCTGGTGCGAGGACAAGCCAACACATCTAACACTTGTTGTTAGTTGCGAAGTCGTGTCCGACCCATCAAAACCCCATGGACAACGTTCCTCCAGGCCTTCCTGCCCTCTATCATCCCCCAGAGTCCATTTAAACTGACGTCGACTACTTCAGTGATTCCATCCAGCAACCTCCTCCTCTGTCACAGCTAACACTAAGCAAGATGAACTTGATATATGATTATCCTAATCATTCAACCATAAAGTTGATTTCTTGTATCAAATAAAGCCATCATTATTTCCCTCCTCAAAAAAAGACATAATGGTTGAGGAGGAAAGAAAACATGTCAAGTCACATGCTTTCCCATGTTCTTGCACACTACAGCAGTAATCCTGCAGTTTTGTGGTGCGTGGTATTTGTTAGCTCATTGCCTTACCATAGCAAACTCTCTGATCCTAGTGGATCTTTCTTTTTCTTTCAAATCCTTTCAGAAAAGATGACTATGACTTTGATCCGCAACAGGCTGGCGCTGCTGGTCCTAGGAATCCTTGTCACTTTTGTCCTCTACCTGTTGCTTCCTGCAATCCAGCATGAAAAATTTACTGCTTCAGTAGACATCCCTAAACCACGGGCTATGGAGGAAGAATTAAAGGGCACAGGTGCTGGGAATGTCACCATCGCAACAGGGACAATTTTGCACTCTTCCGTTTTCTTCAGAGAAGCTGTGCTGGTACAAAAAGATGTGGCTTCCTCCAATGAAAGGTAAGTTACCTTCCTGATTTCTGAGACTTCAAAGAGTTAAATCTCCTTCACATAACAAATAACACTCAAGCACTCTTATCTATTCTAGTAGTACACAGAAACATTAGCTTGAGTTTGGGCTGTTCTGGCAGCGATTCTGGTTGGTTTAAAGAGTACCAAAAGTATGACAAGTATTGGCTGATTTAGTTTTTAAAAGGGAATCATTGTCTTGAATGGTTGATTTATTTTGCTCCAGTAAAACTTGCAATATTGGTATTACTGTATTTCAATGAATAGGTGATAAAATATATGTTTACTGATCTATTTTCCTTGGCCCTTCCTAGATGGATGTCATATTACTCATTTGATTCAAAAGCTGCCCCTATTTGTATGACCATGCAGCTTTCAAAAAACCCAATTATTATTCCTAACTAGATCCTGGATCCATAGAGAGAATATAGTTTATTTCTTGCAGAGTGCAAAGTAATTCAGGATTGATAATCCATGGCTGACTGGGGCTTGCTGATGCTGGAATTTTCTTTATACTGTGCATTTGTTGTGTTAATCTGTGGCTTTTTTGGTATATAAAATAAGAGACTCAAACATTGCAGGAAGCTGAAATAAATTTTTTAACCACATTTGCCACAAAGCAATTTTATTTTCTAAATTTGTAAAAGCATAACTTTTCATCTCTAAAAAAATGGCTTTCTCTCAATTAGCAATTATTTGCCATTAGGCGCATATGTTTTCCCTACTCTATTTCTGCCATACACTTCTATTATTGAGTGATTGTGGTAATTACTCAAGCTATTTAAGAATATGTTTTCTATCAGATAATCTGAGTATTTATTTCCTTCTGCATTAGTACCTATAGCGTACAACCTTTTAAAGATTGGAAAATAAATATGGCAAAGATTGCCAAATATATCTAATTTCTTTAATAATATAGCATGTTGTTTTATGAACTCTTTTTCACGTCTCCAAATTGTTTGAGATTAGTCTGGGAATTGGATGTATTGAAATAATAATTACCAGATCTCTATTGATTGAATTGCAACATATCTGATGTACTGCAACATAACTACCAGGCAATATTGTCATAAACAATAGAATATGCATCTATTTTCCCCAGCTGTATTTATTCATTACATTGCTCATGTATCTCGTGGCCAGATAACTTTTCTCAACCATACTTCAGGCAAGTATTACTTTGGTGCTAAAAAAATCCCCCAGTTCTTAATTTTCCTGAAAGACACTTGAATGATGTTGCGAAGTGACCAATTTTTTTCTTTTTTGAGATTAGTTTAGGGATTTTGTTTTACTATAAAAATAAAATATTTTGGGACTTGAGTATATTTTTAATGCATTACTCAGAATAGTAAGAAAGATGACATTAGCTGCTAGTTCTTTTTCTTAACAGGCTGGCAGTGATCTTCTTGCATGGTCAATCCTTCACATCCAAAACATGGGAGACTCTAGGAACACTGGTTTTGCTGGCAGAGAATGGCTATCGTGCAATAGCGATTGATTTGCCTGGTAAGAGTAAACAGTGAATTAATTATTATTTTTTACCCATTTTGGCTTTTCATTTTCTCTTACGGGCTGATATTCAGTAATAATATACATTTCTGGGTTTTTTGCTTTGGCAACACACTTTGGATGAAGGCAGCGAACCAAAGTAGAGGGATGAGCATTATTTAGTAAATCATTCCCATCTGCATGTTCCATTGGCAGTAATCCCTCTCTCTCTCTTTCTCTCTTTCTCTTCCTGGAGTGAATACCAACAGTTGTAGAGGCCCTTCTAATGCCTCTGATCTATTTTCATAACAGGGAGAATGTAGTTTATTATTTAACAAGGGGGTGAAAGTTCTTGGAATCTGTTAAGTAGAAGGGAGAGCCAGATTTGTTTGAATGGCATGCCCTGTAAAAGTTGTGATCAGCAGCACACTGAAGATTTCATTGCCAAATATATTTGACCGATTTATTCCCCCTTTCAAATGCTATTGCATTTTATTTACTTTGCTGGAGGAAAATGTTTGGTTTGTGTTTGTTTAGCATCCCCCTCCCCACCTCAAGTCTTTTTAGCCCCCATTCTAATAGTTTTGAAAAGTCCCTAAAAACCTGGCTATTCTAGGCTTTGGGAGTAAGGTGGCTGTTGAGTCCCTATTGTGTACATTTTGTACAGTGCTTGGAATTTGTGTCTGGCTATGTATAGTGTGTTTGTTTTTTATTAATTATAATGTAAGCCTCAGAGTTTCTCTGGAGTTGGCTAGTCTTAAATCTAATGAAAAGCATAAATATGAAAACATTAATAGCTTTAAAATTAAAATTAACAGCAATTAAATAGAAGGTTAAAACCAAAGCATGGGTTAGGCTTTTGTCTCTCAATCAGTCAACCACCTGCAGCATAGCGCACCCCCGTCAGAGTTCCAAGCCAACTAGCAGAGCCAGGTTTTAAGGCCTTTCCAGAAGGCCAGAGGATTGGAGGAGGATCTCACCTCTGGAGGCAAGATGTTCCAAAAGGCAGAGTTATCATCATCATTTTGGAAATGCAGCAGGGCTAATTTATAAAAGTTCACCTTGCATTATCAATGATTTATATTTTAGAAGGATTTCTAGTGGCTGGTGCTATAGGGTGAGAGAAGTTGCTTTAACTAGTCAAAAGAAAGCCAGAAGTACGGTAATAGTTAGGCTATAGAGATTGCTGGGATAACTGTATAGCCATGTTGTTTTTCTCTTTGAGAATACTTTGACCTCTGCACAAACTCAGTGCTGTATTTTATAGCATATTTCAGTCTCACAGATGTGAGTTGTGTAGCTTAAACATGCTTTAAACAAATAATACTACTTTGGAAGAACATAAGTTTGCCACAGCTTCTCTTAAGTTGTTTTTGACTAGAGGATCAGAAAGAAGAGCTGATTTTTCCCTTGAAAGTTGGAGGACAATGGTACTTTGCTGGTTATGACAGCTTTCTGAACCTGGTACCCTCCAGATCTGTGGCCTGAGAAGTTCTAGGAGCTGTGATTTCAACGTATCTGGAGGGAGGTTTAAAAAAAAAAGGCAGTTCCTCTATAAAGATCAGAATGATATCAATTAGAACAATACATGTCTTGATTTCTAGATTTGGTATCAATGATTAAAGCTATTTAAAGAATTGCTTTAACGATTTTCATTGCTTGCTTAAAATGGTTATCCAATTCTACTTATTTTAGCCATTCTAATTTTTGTTTGTTTCTGAACAGGTTATGGGAGCTCCCCACGTTCAACCTCCGTCGGGACCGCAAAAGGCCGCATTTCCTTTCTGCAGCAAGTCTTCAAGGAGCTGGGCCTTCAGAAGCCCGTTTTGATAAGCTCATCTATGAGTGGCCGATATTCCATTCCATTCCTCTTTTCTAATGGAGAACAGCTGAAGGGCTTTGTCCCTATTGCACCAGTGGGTACAAAAGATTTTACAGCTGAACAATATCAGCAGGTCGAGGTAAGAAATCAATGGACTGGAAAAGCTAAGTATATTTATTTGCATGGAAGACGACATCTCTCTTCCCAAAGCAGGAAAAAAAAAAGTATCTCAGTGAATCTAAGCAGATCCTCCATTTTAAAGACAAATGATTTCAGAAAAATACATATATTCATTCCAAGCAATTGATTTAATATAAACTTTAATTCCATTAAATTAGTGTGGTTATTTTCCATACGTTTAACCCTTCTTTCCTAACATCCCAAGGAAATAGTCACTCTTTGGTTTTAACTTTCAGGGCTGTGTAAATTACAGATATTTTGCAGCAACATGTGTCTCCCTGGGAATGCAGACAGTACAGTCCCTGGTCAAGAGCTTATTAAGAAAAGATGTTTTAAATTTTCCTTGCAATTTTAGTAAGGAAGTGAAAAAGGGGGATGAATGGAACCTTTCAAGGACACATAGCGGGTGTAGAATCTGATGTCTGGCATGGAGGGCTTTGCATACAAACCCATAGGGCCCCATAATATGCATGCCTTACATATGTTGAAATGCAGAAATAGGAGAGACAGAACTTGGAGAAAGTTATGTAGACAGTGATGCCAGGAAGGACAATATCTCTAGTTTTATATGCCTGAAAGAAGATGGGGGAAGAAGTTCTACTATGCAGATATTAGGTACATAATCATTGTATCAGTACGGTATAGACCAGTCTTTCCCAAACTTTGTAGACTGGATAAATCCTTGGAGTAATTTCAGGTCTCAGGGAACTCATGCGTAAAAATAGTAAAAGAAAAACCCACAAGAACATCACAATACAATTTACTTCTAACTCACACAATCCTCATTTTACATTCTTCACAACAACAGCAGCAAAGCAGCATGCCAGCAGCTAAGTTACAGAATGGAAAATTTCCTTCCCGGAGAGCGCCAGCAATGCACAAAGTGTGTAATAACACCCCCCCTTTCCCCCCCTCATTTATGACTTCCTATGGAACCCCACTTAAGAAAGGCTGTTCTAGACACTTGCTGGGTTTGTAGTTTTCCTTATGACAGATACAGTTAAGTATGTGCTAATGGTCCACGTAGGATTGCAGTACTCCAAATATAATTTCATCACCAATCCCTACCATTTATTTCTTTTTATTCCTGCCATGGCACCTGCCCTTTGGAGCATTATGCCTCCTGAGATTAGATTGTCCCTGTCCCTGTCCCTGTTGGCCTTTCGTAAGATCTTGAAAACTTGCCTTTGTGCTTGAGCACAAGCACAGGTTAGACTTTATCTTCTGGTTGTATGGTAGGTTACACTGTGCCTGGCTGCTATCTGTTTTTATTTTTGTTTTCTATTTCCTCATTTTTTTGCTTTTTTGTAAGCTGCTTAGAGTGTAAAAGATGGGCAACTATATGCATTGAGCAAATAAATAAAATACACATATCCATAACAATACCCCCTTTGAAGCTCCTGATGTTGTGTCCCTTAATTTGAATAGCCAAGACCAATTGGTCAAAGGGCCCATAATAATTGAAGATTCCACCCTCTAGAATTGATAGAATAATTGGCCCTCTTTATCTGCTGTATTAATGTCAGTCTTGGGAGTACTAGCTCTAACTTTCATTGTAAGGTTACAGTAACAGAATCTTCAGAGCCTGAAAGTCCAGTACATTTCTCCCCACCTCACTTTGACAGTCTTAAGAAACTAGGGAAGGTGCCTTCTGAGATGTTCGCCACACCCTCATTCCTTCTGTGGACTTAGCTGCTATTTGTCTGACCATTGGGTAGTCTGCAGTTCTTCCTCCTGTCTCTCAAGGTCATTCCCATATAGTAGAGCATTGTATCCAGATTCTGATCACTGCCTCAAATGCAGCTTTGGAAAGGGCATCCAGATATGTTATGCTGACGTATTTCACGGGGCCTTTTTGCAAGTTGCATGAAAGAGAATGGCAATTGTTTAGCAGTGATTGGGAAGTGAGATTTGTGTTTATTTCCATAATTCTTGTGGACCGTTGCTCATTTATTTATGTTTTAATATTTCTAGATTCCAACATTGGTAATTTATGGACAGCGTGATACTGACCTGGGTAAACAGTCTCTGCAAAGTCTTCAGCAGATTCCCAGATCCAGAGTTGTCATGTTGTTGGGAGCTGGCCATGCCTGCTATCTTGATAAGCCTCAGGAGTTCCACAGAGCACTGCTGAGCTTCCTCGGGGAATTAAAATGACTGTGGTATCCATTCTCACTTGGCTCTGCTGAATCCCATTTTCCTTTTCCCAGGGAAAAAGTGAAGACTGAATGTCTGTTATGTAACCTGGATGATGTGCATATAAATCTGGTTCTTTATACTTCAAGGGCTATAGAGCTTTCTGACTGTCGATAGAAGAATTTATCTCTACTTTTTTGTGGGGTTACTTCTTTTACAAGTGCTCAAGGTATAATTGCCAGAATCCTACAAACTGGCAGAAGTATTGGATCAAGGACATACAGAGCAGGGTAGCATTTTCACAACGTGTTTGTGAAAAGACTGAAGAACTTGATCTGCACATCACTATTCAATTTTCGTTCGTTTTAAGAGCTGATCTCTCCAGCGAAAGGTACAACATCAACTCCAATATCTTATTTCAGGAACCTGGGCCACAGATATTACATCAAGATTGATTTTTTTTTCCATTAACCACCATCTACTACTTTTAGTGTGCATACTTCTGTTTTGAGGGTGTTTTATTGTACTTTTTATCTTAATTCTACTGTTGTGGTTTGGAGGGTCTGCTTCAGTTTTTTTTCAGCATTGGAAGGAGACAAAATTGATGTGCTTGTCCTTGCTAGGAGCAGGTAATATTTGAAATTGCCCAAAATACATTTGGGAAATTTGAAGAAAAACTTTGGAAAAGAAATGACACATTTTAAAGTGTGCTTTTTCCTTTAACCTTGATGACCACTGTAATCCGTTGGTTGCCCAGCTGTAACATGTTGACTCCCTGTGAATGAAGTATTTAGTTAGAATTTGTCATCCAGACTCTCACCTGAGCAGGAAAAAATGGAAGACATGAGAATGAGTCAAACGTTCGAAGAAGCATAGTCCACATGTTAGGAGAGGGATAATTTCTCCTACTCATTAGGTCATACGTTATCTAGGTTTTTGAGTGTTGCAAACTGTTCAAGGGTTAATAAATTGTTTATACTGGTATTTGGTGTATGTGTCTATGTGCAACTATACAATGCTGGACAGAGACTATGTAGAGACTATTTTCACTGGCAGAGAGTTGCAAGGGGCCATTGCAGCTGTGCACGGCGCTCCCAAGCTCCGTTTTTGCTGGCAGAGGGTTGCAGGAGGCCGTTCCGATGATATTTAAGAGGCTTGAGGGTTTTGTAGCTTATCTTGATGAGTGATAGTTTTAGAGTAGAACAGAAAGTTTGTAAATGTATGTTTCTTCTAGGTACCTTTTGAAACTAATGCTAGAGTGAAAATACCTGATGCATTCTATTGCTTTTGTAGAAATTAACTGCCTACATTTTAAGGTTCTCATTTAATGGCATGTGCTTTCACTTTCATTTTATCCAGACCCATCTTTTATTTGTCAGAATTATAAGCGCTCATGTGAGTGAGAGTGCAGTTAAAAGAAAGTACTGTAGATAGAGACAATTGAATCTGTGTCCTTGCACCAACAGATCTCTCCAATTCTTCTGGAGATTGTGAACTTTTCCTTAGCTTATAGCAGGGGTGCAAACACAAGGCCCACGGGTTGCTTAGATCTGGCCCGTGGGCCTTCCCTGGAAACAGCAACGGATCGGCCCGCAGTGCCTCTGCCAGCGAAAACTGAGCTCAGGAGGGCCGCATGTAAGTGAAAACGGAGCTCGGGGAGGCTGTGCGTAGTCCACCCAGACTCCATTTTTGGCTGTGACAGCCTCCTGGAGCTCTCCGGCTTCCCCGGGCTCCATTTTCACTGGCAGAGGGCTCTAGGAGGCTGTTGCGGCTGAAAACGGAGCCTCGATGAGTGACGCTGAGCTAGCCACGGCCTCCCCCAGACCCCCCAAGGTCAAACACAACCCTCAATGAAATTGAGTTTGACACCCCTGGCTTATAATGACCTGTGTTACACGTTTGGTGTCTCTGCTGCTTAGTTATAGGGTAACGGAAAAGACTAGGCTTATGCTTTAGTTCTTTTTTTCATAGATACCGATTAATATTGGAAAGCATGTTAACATTTTAAAGCAGCATTCCTTGGTCTGGTGCTCAAATGATTTCCAGCTAATCGGATATTATGGCAGTATCCAGCCCATTGTAAAGGCATTGAGCTGGGCAGGCTGACCTACAGTACAATAATACAAAATCCAGAGGGAGGCTAAATTGCACAGTTAGACGCTCAAGATAATTATTGAAAGGCTAGTTAGGTAATAATTATCTGTGCACAATGCAGCACATACAAAGTCCAACTCTTACATTTTGTATGCAATAAAAGTTTTTAGACTAATTTTCCTTTTGGCCTAGATTACTAAAGCAAGTAAGCATTTATCTATGTGAAATACTAGGATCTCCGCAGAATATAACATTTTATTACTGATATTTTATTGAATACACACATACAGATTCTCTTAGTGTTTGCAAATCATTTCAAATAATTTGCTTCAAAAGCTATGGCTGGTTATTTCTCTCTCTCATTAAAAGCATATCCACTAATCCTTTAATTTGCTACCACAAAAGCCATGTTATACAGTATTAAATGTGTGGAGTATCTGATAAGAATGCTAATGCTGGCTGGCCTTGTTGCCTATGTGCATGCTGCATATTAACTACTATTTGCTGCAAAATCAAAATAAATTGGATCCAAAATATCAATTTAATACAACATGAAGCTTAATTGTCATAATGATTTGAGAGATGGAAAGCATCGCTCTCTATTCTTCATGTGAAATCTAATAGCTAAGAAATCTCTCACGTGATACAATAAGTGAGAACCACTTATCTTATTTGAACCTTAATGAGGAGTACCTTGAAACGTCCCTTCTATGAAACTTTTAGATTTGTATAAAAGCTTCATGTCTATGTTAATATTTCCTTTTTTCAAGCCCCTTTGAATTTGACATATATACCTGTCATTCCTTTCACTTTCAGGATAACCAATGTGATTAAAAATACAGAAATAATATATATATATATATATATATAAAATAAATACTAAGCCAAAATATTTTTTTCAAAGGTGTGTGATTAGAAATCAGGAAATATACCATAACTAATTCTAGTTAGAATAGTTAGAATGAATTCTAGTTATATCATCACTATACAGCAAGACCATTTACTGTACCACTTCAGACCATTTTCTGTTTGAAAACCATTCCTGCTTCTGCCACTTCATACATTGCCTTTTCATCTTCACATATTTCATCTTTTTCTATTTGAGTATATCATCAACTTCTTGTTCAGCTTTTTCAGTTATCATTTTTCTTCTCACCCCATTTAGTCTCCCTCTATGTATTTGTCTTTTATTTGATCCTCTCTGTATGATGAAGCTACCTTAACATTATTTCATTTTGGTAACTCACTTTTGTGTTCTGCTCACTTCTATTGAATATCTATCCATCTTCTTGATCTTATCTCTTATTTTACCATATTTAACTATTCCATTTCCATTTTATTTAACTTATGTTGAAGTTTATAATTTATTTTATTTATAAAATTTATAGGCGGTCCATTTTACCTCAAGAAAACTTTGGACGGCTTACAAACATTAAACATTTCTCTGTTAATTTCAGAATCAATCAGTCAGTCTGTCTAACATAGTGGCCAGATATATATCTTGATAAACAGCCATTTTTGCTTTTTTGGGACAAGCATTGATTCCTCGCAACACTTTTATTTTTAATTCAATTTGTTTAACCATCTTCATCTGCTTTCTAAACCATTTTTATTTCCATGAAAACCATTGTGCATTTCTTCTGCTTCTTAATTGTTCCTGTTTAACTGAATCCTTTGCAATTTTTTACACACACACACACGCACACATGAATGAAAAATTGCAAAAGATTCAGTTCACATTTCACCAAGCATCCTTTTGCCCTACTTCTTTGTTAGCATAACACCACATATTTCTCTGTGATACTTTGTAACATAATCGTTTTCATTTTTTGCCAAGCAGATTCAAAACCATCTTTCTTCACATGCAGTTTCTTTTTTTTGAGGTTGGGAGATTCATATTCTAATACTTTCTCATAATCTCTTACTGTGGTGGTTTTATTTTCACTCTTTCCTTAAATCTTTTTTCCCCTGTGTCCGTTCTTGCCAAACTGCATTTTTAGTACTACAAAATTTGGCCTGTCCTCCATTCAGAATCTCCTGTCACCCTTACAACCTTTCATTGTCTCAGTCTTTCATCTTAAATAAATCGATCACACTTTTAGATTTATGTTAATTCCTTTAGTACATCCAGATATGAAGGCTTCTGCTTAAACCACGTATTTTTAACAAAAGGTCTATAATTATCTAAGCAGATACCTGTCACTAACTATTTTCATTCATTCTTAGGTTTCCATGTAGCTCAATTATTTCTTCTTTATTCTCTTGGCACCTAAATTCTTTCCCCCTCTTCTCCAACTGCATTCATTAAAAGTTTAGAATTTCCCCCAAAAAAGAGTTCAACAGGTAAGGCTAGGTAAGATTTTTGCCTGTTGTGCTAATTGACTCCAACCCCAGCAACTATCTGGTAAGATAATGTACTATGACCTACCAACCTGGAGGTATTTATTTTATTTATTTATTTAGTTTGTCAAGCTTGTACAAGATAACAGGTATAAGTATAAACATGAACATGAACACAAGAAATGGGTACAAATAAATGGGGACAGTAGGACAGGGATGGTAGGCATGCTGGTGCGCTTATGCACGCCCCTTACAGACCTCTTAGGAATGGGGTGAGGTCAAC
>JANHFT010007242.1:229580-239618 GCA_032467955.1 Pseudoxenodon macrops
GAATCTGACAGCCAGATTGTCTCAAGGAGCTTTTTCTTCCTGTATGTAGACATTTGCATCACCATCCTAGGTTTTTCTCTATATGTGTGTTCCTTCTTAATCACACAGACACACACAAAAGCCTTTTTATTCCTGGCAACCCACTTTTCAAATATTCTTCCTCCAAAGCTAACCTTGTGCTTACACAAGAGACTGGAATAAATTATTCCTCTTCTCACAGCAATCTGAGAAGTGGGGCGATTTTGGCCTGATGTACCTGTTATTAAAAGGTACATTAAAAGGGACGTGGTGGCTCAGTGGCTAAGATGCTGAGCTTGTCAATCAAAAGGTCGGCAGTTCAGTGGTTCGAATCCCTAGCGCTGCATAACGGAGTGAGCTCCTGTTACTTGTCCCAGCTTCTGCCAACCTAGCAGTTCGAAAGCATGTAAAAAACGCAAGTAGAAAAATAGGGACCCCTTCGTTGGGAAGGTAACAGCGTTCCGTGCGCCTTCAGCGTTTAGTCATGCCGGCCACATGACCTACGGAGATGTCTTCGGACAGCGCTGGCTTTTCGGCTTTGAAACGGAGATGAGCACCGCCCCCTAGATTTGGGAACGACTAGCACATATGTGAGGGGAACCTTTACTTTTTATACTTAATTTTAGCAAGAAAACAGTACCAAACTAGTTTTTCTTATTTTATTTAATGGCCTTTGAATAATGTTTTTAGGTATAAAAACAATATTAGAGAGAAGTTTGCTGAGTCTGAAAGCTCGGAAGACAAAATCTCTGGTCTTGATGACCGACTCAGATTGGATCTTAAAAAAATATTAGTACATCAATATAAAGTAACAGTTTATTCAGATTTGTTTGGATTTATTAGAGAAATGTGAATCCTTCCCTCTGGAGCAATTGGTATCTGGAGAATAGTTGAAACAATGTTAGGGCCTCTTCAGTAATATTTTCCAGCAGATGACTTTTCTTTGCTACACTTCCATCAAGGAGGCAGCTAAAACCATTCACTTTCTTTTTTAGTCCTTTGTAGATGCTGTTTTTGTTTCATCTAGAGGTTTGATGTTACTATTTGTAATACCCTCCAAATATGATTATGGAGTAAATTACTCATCCTTTGCATACCAGAATGATACAGTTGAATCTTTGGAAGAACGTGATTTGGCATACAAATATAAATGAAACATGGTACAAGGGGGCTAGCAGGTTGCACAATATTGCTGCAAAGCCTCTTCAAATACATCCCAAAAAGGTACAGTTAGTTCAAAGGAGAGAACAGATTGTTTCAAATTTTCATATTTGCTGGGGCTGTACATCAGAACATGAACTCAAGAAGAGGGCTGCTGGTTCCAGTCTGGTAATTCTTTGCATTTGATTTCAAACAGCTCCTAAATCATTCTCAGTTTAATGTTCCTGAACTTATAAATAAGGACATTAATTTAGTAAGTTACTGCATAGCACAGTCTTTCCTAACTGATGTTCTACAGAACCCTCGTGTTCCACAAGAGGTGGTTAAAGGTTCCACAAGAAATAAGCTTTTTAAAAAAGCGTTTCATGCAATACTAGAACATGCAGTGGTAAGAATTTTCATGTGCTATGAGTGATCTGCTCATTGGCAACTTTGCTATTGTTGCAAATATTGTAAAATATGGATTTTTTTAGGTTACAAATGTTGTACATCCCTAAATCAGACATGTAGACATTTGGCCCAATCAAACATGTTTCATCTCCGATATGAGAATTCTAGACAGCAATTAAGAAAAGTACTTGAATGCTGAAACCATTTCCTTAACAATATTATACTATACTAAAAAAAGTATGGTGGTTTTAATTGAATAGGAAATTTGAAGGAAATTTTATGTCAGAAAAACATACTTGAGAAAAAAGATAGGCTGCAGTCTGTTTTGGCTTCACTTATTTATAAAGATATTAGAATGTATTATACTTGAATCATTAATTCATGCTATTGTAAAGTTATTTTGGGCTGTAAAGGGTAAAATAGTCCAGTTCTGGATTACAGCAATATTTTGTTTTCTTTATTTTTGTATCAATTTCCTCTTTTTAAAAAATGAAAATGTGAGCAGGATTATGTGAAGAGACTGACTAAAATTAAATTCTTCCGATTAGAATGGAGTAGCAGCATTGAATTCTTGCCATACAGAGAGCTTTACTATAATTTAAAATAGGCTCACAAAATCATGAATGGAGTTAGTTGTGAATGAATCCCCCCCCCCTGTCTTACTGGGTAAAAATCAGAGGACTCCTACTGAAATTTAAATAGACAGCATAAACTGTGAACAGTATCGAAGATTTCTCTTTTAATTGAACTCTGCAAATTGTCTGTGGAGTCTGTTCTTGTTGCTAGGAAACACTATCTGCGGTGTTCACTAAAAATTGCATTGTGTGCCTGTGGCAGAAGAGTGATTCATGACTGTTGAAAATAATAAATGTGAGTTAAAAAGGGATTAGATATTTTTTTGTAGTACATGGTAGCCCAATGCCAAATTGCTAGGTAAGTTTGGGAATGCAGTCACATATTGTTAGTGACCTGCTCCTTTGCATATCATGCTAGGGCATAATTGAATGCAATGTTTGCGAGTATTAACAAATTGCAGTGCTTTTATGTTAGCACATTTACTTATCTTACTGCCAAGTAATTAGGAAGCTTGGAAGCCTTTGCTTTTACTTATCTTCAACTTTCTGAGAAGTTCAGCTCTGAAACAGTAATTAATATTACATGAGGTTAATACACATTCAGTTTAAATTATCAGATTTAAGACACAGTTAACAAGAGACAGTTGATTAGATGAGATGATAAGCTAAAAATGTATCTGCATGGAAGGAAATTGACAAAGGAAGAATGTTTAAGCCTGATCGTTTTTGCAGCTCATGATTTAGTCAGTTTTTTCCCCTTCATGGAATTTATTGGTGACTGCTAAATTTAGAGATAGATATTAGAAGATAATCTTTTATCAATAACTTTGCTATTTTACCCTAATGCAGAATTCATTTCCAATTGAAGAGCAAAATATAAACTAGATTGAATACACGTGTAGTATACCTACACCTGATTAAATTTTTGTAGATCAATGTTAAGTAATTTAACATTAATAGGGGACTGGAGGCTAAAACATAGCAGGAATTGGATATGTCTAGTTTAATGAAAAGAAGGCCTAGAGGAGACATGATAGCGGTGTTCCAATATCTCAGGGGTTGCCACAAAGAAGAGGGAGTTAAGCTGTTCTCCAAAGCACCTGAGGGCAGGACAAGAAGCAATGGGTGGAAACTAATCAAGGAGAGAAGTAACTTAGAACTAAGGAGAAATTTCCTGACAGCTAGAACAATTAATGAATGGAACAATTTGCCTCCAAAAGTTGTGAATGCTCCAACACTGGAAGTTTTTAAGAAGATGTTGAATAATCATTTGTCTGAAGTGGTGTAGGGTTTACTGCTGAAGTGGGGGGTTGGACTAGAAGACCTCCAAGGTCCCTTCAAATTCTGTTATTCTATTCTATTCTAAATTCTAGTCTTAAAATTGAGATGCCTGTCAGTGAAATACAACCACAAGATTTTCACTAATGATGCTGAATTAGTATCACATTTTCTTGGGTTATTACATTATATCTGTTTTATAGCTATGCTGTAAAACTGATTGTCAACAGTGTTACTGAAATATTGAGTGTCCTTACAAGTTATAGTAACTTATAAGTAGAATAACAGAAGCTCTATAAAACACATTTATGTCTTTCTCAGGAAAGTGATTATTTTTTTCTATTTTGATGGACCTCACTTTCTTTTAGAGAAAGATTGGTGGGACTTAAAATATGAAAGATGATGAATGATTGTCCATAACTATGTCCGTATGTTTAAACAGCTTTCTAAAAGGATTTTAACAGCTTATTCTTAGTAGTTAATTCTGCTTTTTAAAGGAGGAAGTTTCTATTCATTTTTTGTGACATCCAATTGATCTTTAGCTGAGCTGGGAGAGCTTGAGATTTGGAGAGCCAAAGCATACAGAGCTGGATTGAGTAAAATAGTTTGATTTAAGTGAATTCTCACTCTAAGTATAGGTGGTTCTATGAAGTTATACAATAGTCCATGTAACTTCAGCTGTCAAGTGGGATCAATCATACTTTTTGAGTGACTTGCTACTCTGAAAGTCTTCTTACAAATATACAATATAGAAAAAAGGACTGAACTAAAATGGATTGTCCTCAAGGGATTCATAAAAATATATGGTGAGCTTTCTTTTTAACCTAAAGGAATATTTAAAACTTAAGTGCCCTGCTTGTTGTCTAAAGCAATTTAGTCTAACACTGTAAGGGTCTGATTCCTCATTTCTCTCTAGATCCAAATAAAGTTCTTTACATCACAATCACCTATTTTATTTATTTATTTTGTCAAGTGTATATATGATTACAGACAAAGTAATAAACATGATTGTGAATATATAAAATGTATAACCATGGTTATGAGTACATGAGATGGTTACGAATTCATGGTCCTTAAGGCTGTCAACAACTGCAGCAGGGCAAAACTGGGTTTTAAAAAGGACAAATGAGTTTCCAAAGTCAATGAGGTGAGGGCAGATAAAACAGATAAATGGTAGACAAAGATAAGTGTTAATTCATTCTGTTAAGGGTCTGCTTCCCTCCATCTGGTTTTAAATGTGATTGTAGCACCCACAACTGGCTCCAGACAGAGATAAGCCACCATTCATTCCATGCTCATCACGTCCACTGCTTTCAGAACATGATAGTCTAATGCAGAAATAATGATTTTGTCATCATTATTTAGGGACAAATGTGGTACTCAAAGAGCTTTGCTATACCATTCTATTCTGTTACATTGCACTGTCAGATTTAACCTAAGAAACCATCAGTCTTTCTTTATTGAAGGAGAACCCAGAGTTTAAAGGTAACAGAGTGGGTAAACCTGGGCCTTTGTTGCTAAAGTGAGCCGAGGTGGCGCAGTGGTTAGAGTGCAATACTGCAGGCTACTTCAGCTGACTGTTAGATGCAGTTCGGCAGTTCAAATCTCCTCAGGCTCAAGGTTGACTCAGCCTTCCATCCTTCTGAGGTGGGTAAAATGAGGATTTAGATTGTTGGGGCAATTTGCTGACTCTGTAAACCGCTTAGAGAGGGCTGTAAGAACACTGTAAAGTGGTATATAAGTCTTAAGTGTTATTGCTATTGCTAAAGTTCAGTCTTTGGGTGGGCTTTTACCTCTCAATTTGTAATTAAGGGGGTCTGTCTCAATTGCTGTTGTTTTGCCTATTACTAGTTGTCTCACATGGGGTTTTCAAAATTCTTCATGCTGTAGAGTCTGAAAGTTAAAAAAAAACAACCTTCAAATCTGAAAGCTTGAAGCAACACTCCAGTGATCCACAGAACATTGGCTGGGTTTCAGTGAAGGGGAATTTATTGCCCTGAATTTTCTTGGATCCTCCATCAAGTTCTCACAGAACTCTGGGATTCCATGGAATTCAGTTAGACAAATCCTGACCCAATTGATTGCTAACTTCCTCCTATGTTGAATTTGTGAAGAAAATCAATTCTGCTATGAGCAAAGAGATCAGCCGTCCTGGACTACAGGGAGCAAATGACTGAGGAAGATGTCTTATGACATCTTTTGTTTGGGAGGTTGTTCTTTCTTAGATTACTTCCCAGGACCAGACCAAAGTGTACCAAGTGAAACCCATTTTTAAGCCTGGAAAATAGACAAATTCTGGATATTCACAATGGAGGTAGAGTTATTTTCTATGGGCTTTTCCTCCCATTCATGGACATCTACAGGGGGTGGGTGGGTGGCAACCTGACTTTTTAAAAATCTCCCTCCATGAAGAAGCCATTCAGAGTCCATTGGAGCTGGGCAGCTAATACATTTGAATATATATTTTCTTTCTCTCATAATAGCAAAAAAGCAGGGTTAAGGACCAAGGGAGATGGATAATACCAAGAGGATAAGATACATTTGAATTATTGGACAGAGGAATTCAGCAACAACTATCCTAAATCTAGTTGTTAAGGCACCAAGCTAGAAAGAGGAAGATGGTGAGTTACAATCCTATCTTAATCATTAAAGCCAGCTGGGTGACTCTGGGCCAGTCACTCTCTCTCAGCCCAATTCACCTCTCAGGGTTGTTGTAGTGGAGAAACTGAGGAGGAGGGAGGTGAGGATATGTTTACTGCCTTAAGTTATTTGTAAAAATAATAAAGAAACAAAAAACTGAACAGAAAATAATTTTACTTTCTGCATAAAAGAGAAGCATCTGATGCCATATAAGCTACATAAAAGATACTCTGATCATTTACTATTAGAGAAGTCAAGGCTTTTTGGGTCATATCTACAGGTACATCGTAATTTATGTTCTGAAATATTCTTAAAATATTTATTCTATAATAATTAAGGCAATGACTGAATCCCATTGTTGTTGTTCTCTTTTCTTCTTTTAAAAGAAACAGTCCTGGATCCTATACATTTATAATACAAGTTACTCCTAACTAACAGCAGTGAAATATATACAGCACATCTAGTAGAAGCACTTCAAATGATGGAATAGGCGAGGAATACACAAATATTATCATTTCTAGAACAATTATTTTGTAAGACTGTAACAAAACTTAGATAATGTTTATATAAAGATGATCATTTGGTCAATTTTTGGAATTATAAAAGTAAGCTAGATCCCAGGCAGAATGTAAAATTATGACTGCCTTTGTTATTCTTGGCACTTTTATTGGCTATGATGGTGCTGTGAAGAAACTTCTCACTATTCTATGAACAGTGACTGCTGCCAAATTCCAACTCTTGAGGCTTTCATCTGTTGTCATTGTATAAGTCCATTTAGCACCAACTTTCCAATGTTGAAGAACATCACTAAAGTGACTTACATGTTCCAATGAAATGTCAAGCTTGATAGCAATCTCCATTCGAGTGGCTTGTTGATTATCCTTAAATCAGTTCACCAACCTTTCTCAAAAATCCATCAATTTTTCCCACAGGTCATCCACTTTGTTTTTGATCACACAAATAGCTCTTCCCAGCTTCTTCCCCTCTTTACAGTTTTGAGTCTAGAAGTGCACAGTATTCATGTCAACACAGTTATCACTATAAACGACCTGTGTTAAGCATTGAATTTCCATTGATTCCATTGGCAAACAAAAATTCAATCATGGAGTGTTGCTTATAATGTGCTGCTGCTTCTCACTGCAGGCTTTCATTTCGTGATCAACAGAAAGGCAACATTTCTCACAGCTTTCCACTAACTGCATTGGAAGAACATGGTATGCCAAAGAATATATCGGAGCTTCTAGTATCTCTGTAGTGCCATCTGTTGACAATTTATAGCAGTGAAGGTATTACATTTCATTCATGCATTAGTATAAAAGCTTTAAAAAGTTTGCAGTTTTATTTATTCTTTTCCTTATGCTCCCAGTATGGAATTGCCTTTTCAACAGCAGCTGAATTCTGTATTAGCTACAACCCATAGTCAGTTATTAGTAATTCAGTGTTCATCAATATATTTTTGAAAGTAGGATATTTGATGCAATATATATCACTGTACTTGTGCCATTTCTTATTCCTCGGGTATAGAGAGATTTGTTTAGAATTCATATTCATTCACTTTTAAAAGAAACGTATAAAATCTATTTTATATTAAGCTCAATGTCTATGTAATGGTTTGGCCAAACAAGGAATAGTTTCTTACTGCTGCCACATCCTCCTCCTCTTCCTCCTTGGTTTCCCTTTCCAACTTCTTAGTCCATCTTACAGCTTTGTGTTGCCTTGCAGTTTCACATCAAAGGAAGGTCCAATCTTGCTTAACTTCTTGAGCTAATATTGGATAGGTGAATTTTCTCCGTATCGTATAATATATGTGGGTATATGCATAATTTTGTATTTATTTATTTAGTTATGTTTATGTAGTGTATATTGGAGGTGGAGACTCTTTGAGAGTTGTATGCAATGTAATTTCATTTTAATGTATGCCGATTAGTGTACACTCAAAGTGACAATAAAGTTATTCAGAGTCTAAGTCTAAGCAAAGTTGACTTCATATAAGCAACCTTGACTTTCCCCTATCTATCTCCTTTTCCACATAGCTCGATATTATTAATTTTTCTCAGAATTCTTGGGTGATCCCTTTGAAAATCCAGATAAATCATGTTTACTTGGTTAGTATACTCACATGCTTCTTTATATTCTTTAAGAATTCTGAAAATGAACGAACCAGGAGTTAACGTTACATAAACCATGTTAATTGTTCTTTGAAAATAATCTTAGTAAGCATAAAGAAGTATAAGAACAACCAATGTTTTCCTTATAATTATCCAGGACAGGCTCACAAGCTACCTGCTTTATAATTTTCTGGATTCTCCCTACCATCTGAATTGCTTTGAAAAATTGGTAATACATTGAAAAATTTCCAGTCCTCTTGCATTGACATTAATGTTGTGAAGAGATCTGAGAACGCAATGGGCAACATTTATTTACTTGATAGATAAATAAATATTAATTATTGTCATTCAATTAGGAATTTCAAATTGAGTTCTCTGGGCGATTATCATATTAAATGTGGTTTTATCTGTCACCTTGCATCTTGCTTGTGATATATTTATATTTTCAAATTGATAAACAACAAATGTAAAAATATGTTTTTCCATTTTCATTTTCTTGAATCCTTTATCATCTGTCTGAATTTATTTTAATGCAATTTTGAATGTATAAGCTTTATCTTTATTTGCAAAGAAATTTACCTTTGGAAGAATTTATGATAATTCTTGTGATATTGTTTGTTAATTCTACAATATCTGTTAGATATTGTGATATTTTTCACGAACTCCTGCTTGAGCATCTGTTCCTGTGATTTTTAATAATTCTTAATCCTAAAAATATTTTGACAACCTTGAGTTTTCTTTAGTCCTCTTTTTCTCAATTTTGAAATTTCCATTCCAGAGTCAGATGACATTCAATATCTTTAGGGAGTGAAAGCAACCATTCACAAGCATCATATTTTTGAGCTTCAGTTGGTTGCCTTTTGTTTTCACTATTCCTAGCTTGGTGAGATTCATCTTGGATGATCACATTCTTGGCACTCGATTCAGCAAATGGAATCTCCATTGTTTGTCTGACTCCCTGCCCTGTAGAAACTATCCCATTAAATCTAACACTAGGAACCAAACTGCTCCTGCTGAGGAGATGCACAATCGGACAATAGAGCCAATGTACGCTGTTGAATGAAAGCATCTGACTCCAATTACAGCTCTGTTGGATTTGCATTTCTGTTTAATTGAGGAAGTAAGAATGAAGCTGATGCGCTCCTTGCAACCTTCAGCAGAGTTTTTTTTATTCTGACTAGTGTGTGCCTAATTAGTCTTCAATGAACTGGCTACAGTTATTCCCAGAGGACTGAATGAAGTCATCCCACCACCACCACATGCATTACCACTTTAGAGGACCTTCCTTGGCAGAGATCCTAGAGTGTGTGTGTGGGGGGGGGGGGAAGGATACATGTGATACCTATCCTATTTTACTGGGAGAAAGATACTAAGAAAAGTTTCATTGATCCGTGCATAAATTGAAGCCTATAGTCTTAAGCCTGAAAAACAAAGAAGGGTGAAGCTCTGAACTGGAATAAGACCTTGTGGCTTACATAAGTCACTTATCTGCAAGCTAAGTAAGGGATTCACACTGTTAATACCTTGTAACATCTGTGCTCAAAAGCAGAAAACAGGCTATCACGATTCAATCTTAATATGTCCTTTCTTCCAGCAATATTATTCACCAGACTATGGATTACATTACACAACTATGTGGTTTGCTAGAAAACATATTAAAATATCTGCTAGGTATTTCTTAGGATTTCTTGAAATATCTGCAGTATTGCATATCCAGAATAGTTAGCTGCACCAGTGCTGCAACCATAAGAATTGTGGTGGGGGAGAAGGCGTGGTCAGCCGAGGTGAGCAGACGGTCTCCGGAGAGCTCCCGGAGACCATCGGATTCTCTGCCCAACCGGGGGTCCGTAGCGGACCCTGAGCTGCCC
>JANHFT010007242.1:241675-257833 GCA_032467955.1 Pseudoxenodon macrops
CAATTATGTCACGGAACCGGTTCCATCAGGATCTTTGTGGGCGCCGCCATCTTGGATTTTGCTTCTCCACATGTGCAGAAGCTAATTTTTACTTCTATGCATGCACAGAAGCTAGTTTTTGATTGCTGTGCGCATGCTTCACGCATGCACACATAACGCAACCCTGAGCAGACCGGCAGCAAAAATATCCACAACCCACCCCTGCACTGCACCCCATCCCCAGTGTCTGGTCACTATTTTGAAAGAGGTGTACTGATTGCTCGTTGGTGAGCAAGCCAAATTCCATCTGTTCATGTCCACATATTGACCTATAAAAGGCAATTCTGAATGTAGAAGTTCCCTGTTTGAAAGTCTCTCTCTTTGTTAAATTATGGTTGACACCAAGCCCTGTAAAGCTTTAGTTCCACTGAAAATTTCCTCTATAGCCTGTAAATCAGAAAGGGTTGTTTGAGACTTGTGATATTTTTTTATATGAAGAAAGTTTTAGAGACATATGGTTTGGCAAGACATCTTGGTGTTTTGTTTTTTTTACTTTAGTGTTGTGTCAAATGTATGTGAATGGTTATTTACTAACAAGGGTTTGCTATCCTCTATTTGAGAATGAATGTTGTCCTTCTGGCAAAAATATTTGCTCAATGTGACATAAATAAATCTGATGTCTCTGTAACTGGCAATTATTACCAATGATCTGGAAATGATTTATATTATCATCATTGTACTGTTTCTTTAACATGCAAGGATGTTTAAACCCATAGCCAACAATTTCTAGAAGTTGACATACTGCATTTTTCTTTTGAATCCTTTTTAGAAATATTTTTTGTTTTTATTCAAGAAATGTTTAAAAGAATGAAAACCATGCAGCTTTTGAAAGAAAAAGTAAGAAAAACAATGAAAAGTGATAAGTACAAAGAAAAAAATAGGAAAAAAGGAAAGAAAAGTTATAAAGAAGCATCTTCCAATCTTCTTAACAGAAATTACAATTACATTTACACTTTGCCCTCTTTCTCTAAGGATATAACATGATTTCCTTTTAAATCCCAATAAATAACTGAATGAATTTGTCAAATGCTTGTCCAGGAAAACAGATCATGTTTATATGACTGAAGCCTTTTTTTCATAGCAAAGAATACATGGGGAGGATTCAGATCAGCTATAAATATTGGTGCTTTCCCATTATATAATTCATTTTAATGCAACATTTACACTCTTTTATGAATAAATATAATGGAATAAAATAAAATAATACCCAGTGTGCTGAACTGTACTTAGAAATCATAGTTCCCGAAATTTTAGTATGCACTAATGGATGTGAACATACACAGTTCCTGTGGCTATGATTCTTGCCATGTGGGAAATATCACATGGGAAGGGTCTCTCAATTTTCCACTTTAGACCAATCAGTGGCAAAGTGTGTGGAGTTTGAAGCACACAATACTTTTGAAATCATTTGCTTACAATAGCTGAAATATTGGGGGTTGGGTTGGTGGCACCCAATCCGCTTAAACATTCTGCTTCCTGTTTTGTGAGAAGCTGTGCGTAGCACAAGCCCATTCTTTCAACTTTGTCTCCTGATAGAACTTTGGATCAGAAAGTGGCCACTTCTTTCCATGTTTGGGTTAAATTCAAGCAAGCTAATCATCCCTAACTGCATTGATTTGGCTGGAATAGAAACATTGGACAAGAAGGCCAGCATTGAACAGTTGGTCTAGACCTGTGATGGCGAACCTATGGCACGCGTGCCAGAGGTGGCACACAGACCCCTCTCTGTGGGCATGCACACCGTTGCCAGCTGCTCTTCTGGTTTCCAGCGTGCACATGCATGGCAGCCATCTGGTCTTTGGGTTTTGGGCGCTCAGGCTTGTGCATGCACACACACGTTCTGGTTTGGGGATTCGGTACCGAAAAGGTTCACCATCACTGGTCTAGACTCTACATGAAACCTCACACAAACCTCTTTAATCTCAGTATTTGTTAGGGAGAAAAATAAGGTACAAAAAAGTAGTCAGTTTTGCCTTCGTTAAAGACTATAATTAAAACTGACAATACAGGTAGTTCTCGACTTACCACAGTTCATTTCATCACCGTTCAAAGTTACGATGGCACTGAAAAAGTAACTTATGTCTGTTTTTCATATTTGCAACTGCTGCAGCAACCCCATGGTCATGTGATCAAAATTCAGACTTTAGGAACTGACTCATATTTATGACAGTTGCAGTGTCCCGGGGTCATGTGATCACCTTTTCCGACCTTCTAACAAGCAAAATCAATGGGGAAGTCAGATTCACTCATATCCACGTTACTAAATTAACAACAGCACTGATTTACTTAACAATTATGCCAAGAAGGGTTGTAAAATGGGACAAAATCCATTAAAAAATTATTCCACTTAACAACAGAAATTTTCAACTCGATTGTGGTTTTAAATATTTTGTTACCCAGATTAATACGGTACCTTTTTTTCTCCATGCTGTAGTCCAGCTTTTCCTAACTGGTTGCCATCCAAAATTGCACTTTGTTTCTAGACATCTGGGAATGGTAGTCACTAAAAGTCTGCAAGATACCTGTTAGCCACAGAACATTTTTGCTGATTAGGGAACATGGATAATTTCATGTCAAGATAAAAAAATTTCCATGTTTTTATTCAGCATAGTTCCAAAGTCCTCATTGGTAATTCACTTTCCCGCCCTTCATATATGTTTATAAGTAGACATAAATCCTAGGGATATCTTGTGCCTTTTATAGAAATAGCTTTAACTATTCCATACCCATTCATTGCTTTCAGATGCACGGATTCTATTGCTATCAATCAAAAGAGAGTGTGCAGCTGTTCCACTCGAATACCTTAATCAATTTTCTGCAGTAAGGGGTTACAAATCAAAGACACAATACATTTGTATGAATAGAGAAGTGGAATTGCACAATAAAAGGCTGATTTGGAAGCAAGCAGAAACAATAGGTATTTCCAGAAGGAGGGAAAATCTTGTGTAATCAACATATTGTGCAGTTATTCTGTATTTCTCCACTTAATAGTTTTTTTTCTGCTAAGGAAACACAGAAAAGTTACCATTGGGGGATGATTTTGTCTCTGACATCCCATAAATTTGTGATTACATAAATTGTGATTACATAGTTTAAAAACCTCCCCTATATGACAGTAACTTATAGACATGGCTGGCTCATTGCCACCCAGGGAGTCTCTTCAGCTTTATCTTTGCTTGACAATCAGATCCAGATAATCTCCCTAAAGAGAAAGAGAGAGATAAATTAGCAGCATAGTTGTCAGGAAGGGTCATCCAGAATTTTGGGGGAAAGAAATCATCAATATGCTGATAATAACCACTTTTACACCTCCACCAGGAATGTAGGGGATGCTATAGACATCCTCATTCCACATCTGGAGGCGATAAGGTTTGGAATGGGACAAAACAAATAGAGGATGATTTCTAGGTGAGTAGCTTTGTCCAGCCGCTGTTGGGAGACAAGGTGGCTTGCTTGCTGGTTCTAGACCAGTGGTCACCAACTGGTGGTCTGTGGACCACTGGTGGTCCATGAGAAAATTTTGGTGGTCCACAAAAAACTTATTTGCATTTTTTATATTGCATTAAATCAGGGGTCCTCAAACTACGGCCCCTGGGCCAGAAACGTGCAATAAATGCTTGTGTTGCTGCAGAGAGTCTCCCCCTTTGGGGTCTTTTTGTGTGGGTTAGAGGGGGGCAGAAATTCCGACTTGGGTTCTGCTTCAACCTCCTGGTGCGGGGCTTTGGACGAAGGCTGGAGGGAAGCCCCACTGGTGGCGAAGAGCCAGAGGGCCTTGTTCCAGTGGGACTGCATCATAGCCTGGAACTGGCTGACCGTCTCAGCCCACTGAGCTTCCAGACACCGGTAACTGGTCTTGAACTCCTGTAGGTCTTCCCTCTGCTTGGAAAGCCTATGCTCATAGTCCTCAGTGAGGTACTTCTGCTGAGCCTCCTTCTCGGTCAGATCCAATTTGAAATGAGCCAGCTGTTTTGCCAACTCTTTCTTGTGGTGGCTGCTTAGCTCCAACAACTGCTTCCATGTTGGGGACCTAAGGAGTCTGAGCAGGCAGCTAAGGAGTGGCTGGGAGGGGAGGGGCAAGTAGAGGCCAGAGAGGTGCCCCTCGAAGTGACTGACATTGAGTTGGCCACACCCACCCCGTTACATGACTACCTAGCCATGCCCACCCAGCCGGTCATTAGGCAGATCATATTAGTGGTCTGCAGGATTTAAAATTATGAAGTTAGTGATCTCCAAAGTCCGAAAGGTTGGGGACCCCGTTCTAGACAAAACCAACAAGCAAGACAAGTCTTTTAAAGAAAACATGTTTATTCTTTTAGCGCCAAAGATAAAATACACAACAAAGAAATGGGAAAGAAAGAAGAAAAAGCAGACTAACAAACAGCCAACACTAACAACAAACAAGGGGAAAAAGTGTACCAAAAACCATGAGTTTTTTTTGTTGCAAGGTTACAATATCAGAATCTTGCAACTCTGAAAGCAATTCTTCAGACTTTTTTTTGTCTTAAACTGATGTTTCTGCTTCTCTTCCTCCTGTCTATCAAGAACATTCTCACAGACCATTACACTCAAAGCCTCCAGACCCGATTTCTGCTAACCTTTGAAGACTGCACAGACACTGCAATTGATAACAAAATGCAGCTAACCTCTTATGCTATGGTATAACCCAATTCAGTAATGCAACACCTATTTTCCAGTTTACAACTACAGTTTATGGGTACTGGTTTTAATATGTGAGTTTTACAGTGTAAAGACCAGGAATAGCTACAGGACCATTTCCTTCAAACTGATCATGCTTCGAATGAGATGTTCTGGATTCCCTTAGTTTGGAAATGAAAAAGGTGGAGACAGGAAGGGAGGCTCAGAAGCAAAGCTGCTTTATTGCTCTCCAGATTCCCAAGTCTGGGCTGTTCTTCACTTTAGTTCTTTTTGAAAAGCATTTAAATATGGAATTTTGAGTACATCTATGGAGACTGACCTCTGGGATTTATTTCCTACCTGATTGGCAGTGGGCTATTTTAAATTTTACTGATTTTTTAAAGAGTTATTATGACATGTACTATTATATTTTTGTGATTTAATTTTGAGACCACATTGAGATGTATAATTATGTCGGCACTGAAATATTGGAAATAAAGTAAATTATTTTCCACTGGATATAAGCAGCATGCACATTTTCCTATCTTTTTCTATTAGAACTATGCCAGGTAGAAATATCATTATAAAATGAAAACTTGACACAAAAGAAATATAACCTGAATAGCAGGTAGAAACCCAAACGTATGAGTTAATTTATTACTGTAGTAACCTCAAGCAGAGGGGAAAAAGCATAGCCAATAAAGGATGCTGGATAGCTGATAGAAGTTTTTAGAAAATATGCGATATCACCTTGTTCAAGGTTCTGATTTTGTGTTCTAGACCAGTGTTTCTCAATCTTAGCAACTTTAAGATATGTGGACCAGCTGCCAGAATCTCCCAGCCATGCTTGTTAAGCAGAGGTGGGTTCCTACTGGTTCTAACTGGTTCTAATTTTGTTAAAAATTTAAACTAAAAGGCCTCACAATGGAGCATATCGAAACAGGACTTTGGGTCACCACAAAATACACACACCAGAGGTGGGTTCTTACCAGTTCTATCCAGTTCTATTGAGTAGGTAGTAACTCAGTGATGACATCACGGAGCTGGTTCCTTCGGTGTCTCCGTGGGTGCCGCCATTTTGAATTTTGCTTCTGCGCATGCACAAAAGCATGACTGCTGTGCTAGCGCGCGTGTGCAACCCTGAGTGAACCGGCAGCAAAACAATTTACAACCCACCCCTGTTGTTAAGGTCAAGAAATGTTATTCTATAGGCGATTTTATTATGGTCACAGACCAGCTTTATAAATAAGCATTCGAAAAATAAAATGTCTTTATTTTTTAATGCTTCTTATTTGTAATGCTGGTCTGTGACGGTAATAAAATTACTACTACTGTTCTTGAAGAGCAATATACGCTTGTTTTTCATCCTGATCCTGTGATTCCAGGCAATACAAGACACAGTCTTCAAAATGCTGGCTATGAATTCTGGGAGAAAGTCCACACATCTTAAAATTGCCAATTTACCAGCATATGTGTTTTAGAAGCCATACAGTCCATTTTACAAGGAGGGAAACCATTTTTAAAGACTATTTTCAAGTGCATACTTTTTAAACAGGGTTTCTCTGCAATTGTGAAGCTGTGCAAATTATCATTGTACAGTTTTAGAAATAAGGCAGAAATTTCTGGAACTGCTTTCAACCCCTTAATATCAGTTCCATGTATGTCACATGGAGAGAAAGGCGCATGAAATGGAGGAGTTATTAATATTCCGAGCTCTTGGCCAATAGCCTCTCTTAGAGAAATACATTGGATAATATTTATTGTTTTTCATTTGTTTTTTATCAGTGGGATCTAACCCAGTTTGGAATTCCATCTTTCTTTTGTTGACTTCTGCCATACTAACAAGTTTTTTTCCTATGCCAGTTTGGGGGTATTGTTCCATTGACAGACAGATTGACTGATGAGCAGTTTCAAGCCTCCTTATCCAATTTGTCTAGGTTGCAAAGAGTGAAAAAACAACGTATAAAAGTAGCAGCACTGGATTTTCTTGCAGTGTTCAATGCAGCTTGAAGTATACGCCCACACACTGTAAGGATGCACACAATCTTTCAAATGTTACTATTATTCTGCTATTCCTATAAATCAGAAGAGTTGGAATTGGTATATGTCATTATATTACTATATAAATATGTTAAATAGTGCACTGCACTGCAAAAATGTACTTCGTAGCAGACTGAAATGGACCCAGTGCAGAACTTGCATTAAGAGCTACTCATTAAGGAGATAATTTTCATGCCTTGCAAGTGATAGTTACAAAATCAGCTAAATGTGGTTTTATCTGTTACCTTGCATCTTGCTTGTGATTTATTTACATTTTCAAATCGATAAACAATACATGTAATAATATGTTTTCTATATTTATTTTTTGAATCCTTTATTATCTATCTGAATTTATTTTAATACAATTTTGAATGTAAGCTGTATCCTTATTTGCAAAGAAATTTATCTTTAGAAGAATTTATGGTAATTCTTGTGATATTGTTTGTTAACTCTACAATATCTGCAAGTGATAGTTACAAAATCAGCTAAAACGCCTTAATATCTTTACTTTTCCCCTCATGCTCTCCCCTACACAGCAAAAACAAAATTTTCCTTAGTTTACCAACAAGACCAATTGCTTTAGGATGCATTAATCTAAACCTTGTTTAATCATCTGAAATGCTTTTTTTCTACAATAAGTAATATCTCTTTTGTTTTCTTTCCCTATTATCCTAATCAGGATAATTGTATACTGTAGCATAATACAATGTTTAGACTTAAATCTTATATGCATTAATTTGAGAACGAATCTCATTGGTCTCAACATAATTGTTATATTCTCCTCCATTTATAGAGCATCTATAATTGTTTCAATACTATCATAATCATATAAAAAAACCAGTGCTATGTCTTTCAGCAGTACTGTTCTCATAAGAGCACACAAAGCAAAAAAATAAAAAATAAAGAAGGCAATTAAGTTTATATTCTTAATATTTCATACTTTTATCTTATAGTCAGTAATTGGATTGGTCACTGAGTACTCAGAGAGAGAGAAACACCAAAATTATCAGCATAGTATACAATCTACAAAAAGTAATTCTCAGTTTAATCGGTAGCACATTTTATAAGGGTTTATGCCACTCCTATGACTTAATTTCACAAAAGAGTAAAATTTGACTTGAACCAATCTCCTAAATTTCAGAGCTCTCTCCTTTATTCAACTTGAAATTTAATTTGAAGCAACATTTGGAAATCTGAAATTTCATGCCTCCAATCAACTGTCATTAGAAAATCACAAATGGCTGATTGTTTAAAACTTTGTTTTTAAATATAGTGGACACATTTCAAATGTCAAATAGGTAAGTGCAGAGTTTTGTTTTGTTTTGTCCAAGGGAAATATTTCTGGTTTTAGGATAATAGGCAAAGCACACTAGTTCTATAGAGTTTTCTGCCTGAGCAGGGGTTGGACTAGAAGACGTGCAAGGTCCCTTCCAACTCTGTTATTCTGTTAATGAATTAAAACAAGAATCTATAAAGAAGTCTAGTTGGATCTATATTTCCTTCCTTCCTTCCTTCCTTCCTTCCTTCCTTCCTTCCTTCCTTCCTTCCTTCCTTCCTTCCTTCCTTCCTTCCTCCCTCCCTCCATTATTCTCTTAATGGAAAACATAAAGAAAGGCCTTTGAATTTCTAAAAGCAATCGGCCTTTTTTTAAAAAAAAATTCCTCCAACCCCTATGCCTAGTACAAATCTAAGAATGGTTATTTCAGCATTACAGTAATCTATTTCACCATTCTGGGGAAATTGACAATTATTTGTTTTTTGCAAGATCATCATAAATCAGACTGTGTTGCGCTCATCTCCTGGTGATTAGATGTTACATCTCCATTGTGAAGTGGTTTGCCATTGCCTTCTTCCAGGACATGGTATGATCCAAAAAATCAAAGACAGCATTGAGTAGGTTGCTATCCTGATTTTTCCCCACCATCTCAGTTTCAACAACTTTTTCCACTTTATGTTCCCATGACTTTTCAGATACAGGTAGGGCATACTTTTTACATAATGACCAATGGATTAATTTAGCAACTCGATCATGTCTAGCTTTGTTGTTGTTGTGCTTATTTTGTTATTTGGGGGAGGGCTTTCCAATCCAGGTGACAGTTCTCAGATTTCCCCATGGCTCCTCAAACAAGTATTAACTAGGACTGGTCTTGCTTAGCTTCGTGTTCCAAAAGTTTCTTTGTAAAACTCCTGATTTTTCATTGTGCCCTATAGCCTTTGGGCTATTACCAATTTGTGATTCAATGTACTATGTGTAACTGTTTTCCTTTGAAAAGAAAATCTTGGATTTATGTGGACTTTATTTGAGCTCAAGAAGTTGAAAGAAATGTGTGTGCGTGTTGATGGTGGGGTTTGTACATATTGACCCAAAAATGAAGCTTATTTAAATTCGTTGGGACTTATTCTTGCAGACTGTTGTCTTAAACTTTGCCTTTTTTATTTCAAGCTTGTACAATATATAGATTAATGTTTAAATTCTTCTATTGTGAAAAAACCCCCAATATATCTCAGATACTAGATGGGCAAGGACAAAAAAAAAAGGCCAGTTATAACCCCAAACATTTATAGAAGAAAATTAGGTCAGGAAAACTATAATTTGCTACAATTAACTCATCTGTTCCCAATTTTGAGTGTGTACGTGTGTGTAGACTACATTAATTCACTTAGTGGTGGCTTTTTTTAAAAACTACACTCTGGATGAAATGAACAACAATTACATTTTGGAAAAGCCATCATAGCAAGAGACAACATAGGTGCTATAAGACAGACCTTATTCAATATCACAGTCTCTGCCTATGTAGCACTGCAGGTGTTCTGAACTGGTTCTTTGGAGCAAAATGTTCTTGGGTTTTAAAGAATGCTAAGAAAGGAAGAACCCTGACAAATTAAGCACAGATGCCTGTGACTGTTATGATTACCCCCTCCCCATCCCACAATACTTTTTCAAGGTTAGTGCCATTTTTCATGGTTTCTCCCATTACAAAATCCTGGGATTTTGACTGCAAGGACAGGACAGGCAGATGGAGCCCAGTTTTAAGCAGTCTGGACAATTGCAATTTTGGCGGAGACCCTGGAGACAATATGAGACACAAATGCCTCCAAATAGACCAGAGATGTCAAACTCAATTTCATTGAGGGCCGCATCAGGGTTGTGCTTGACCTCAGGAGGCCAGGGTGGGTGTGGCCCGCTCAACGTCACTCATATTGGGGGCACCTGTGGTGGCCTGAGCACTCTGCCAGCAAAAACGGGCTGCCAAGCTCCATTTTCAGCTATGAGGCCCTCCTGCAACCCTTTGCCAGCAAAAATGGAGCTTGGGAGGGCCGCCTGAGGTTCTTGTGAGCTCAGTTTTTGGCTGTGGTGCCCTCCTGCAACTCTCTGCCAGGAAAAATGGAGCTTGAGAGGGCCGTTCGCAGCCCTCCATTTTTGCTGGCAGAGCCACTGGGGGCCAGATCTAAGCATAGATCTTTGCTGTTTTCAGGGCAGCCCCACGGGCCAGATCTATGCACCCTGCAGACTGTATTCGGCCCCCGGGTTTTGAGTTTGACACCCATGAAATACACAGAGAGATTGCAAGATGTGTTTATATCAAGAAGAGAGACTTGAGTAGTATTACACACAGTAACTTCCTGCTGCAAGTTGCATGCTTGGGGATGTATCCTATGGGTCTTCGTTTTTTCAAGGGAGGGAATATACTGAAAGGAAAAATAGGAAACAATATGGAATCTAAGGCCTTTATAGAAGGACAGACACTGCTTTTTTTGGGTAAATAATATATAAATTTTCTCAAAGGAATAAAATGAAATGAAATGGATTCTTCAATCCAGATTTACTTCTTAAATTATCTTTTGTGCCTTTGAGTCAGTCATATATCCTGATGTGTTTGCCTCGACTAATCCTTGTAGTTTTCTTGGGAAGAGTTTTAATAGTAGCAAATTCTTTACCATTTACCATTACTCTAAGAAAGGGGGAGGGAGGGAGAAGGAGAGATCCAGCTGGCTTACTATATAGGGTACAATTCCTAGGTTCTAGCCTGGTGCTTAAACTCTGTGCCAAACTAGCTCTAATCTAGCTTTATTGTGGATGTCTTTTTAAAAGAAAAAAATTGGATAATTTCTGATTTAAAACAGTGTTTTCTTTCCAAGATATGCTCAAGACCACAAGTGAATGATTCTATCCAAAACAGTTTTTAATTATCAAATATTGCTTTAATACTTAAGTCATGGTGTCTTATTTATCCAGAACAGATTTTATATGTAAGAGCTGCTTCAGGGCTCAAATTAATATTATTTTTTCCCCAAAACAGTATTTCAAAAATCAAATAGTTCCTTTTATGCTTAGACTGAAATCCAAGCAAAAACATATGAAAATGAAGTTATAGTCAGTTCCTCATATTCTGCAAATGGCAAGGGGCTGATGAAGCCACTATAAAAAAAGAGGAAAGATTACCATATTTTTCGGAGTATAAGATGCACCTTAGTTTTTAGGGAGGAAAATAAGGGGGGTGGGATTCTGTCTCTGCCTACCAGCATCCATTGGTATTGTCCTGTCAGTGTGGGAGAGAATTGAGTGCTGTTTGGAAACTGAAACAGTACTTGCTGTGTGAGCAACAAGGAAGGAGCCTGGGCATGGTTCTGAGTCTGTGCTGATCTCTGAAACTAAAGCTGAAACTCCTCTCCTCTGCTTGTGTTTTGCTTGTATATTACTACCATGTTGGAAGACCTGCTTTTGGTATTGTATATTTAATTCATGTGTTATATTATATATAAAGAGAAGTTATTGAATCCGGCTGAATCAATTACTTGTGTATGCTTTCTGGATGTGATTGCTGCAGCAAACGCTGAGTCATTGCAGCAAATAGCAAACAGCCAGGCCAGTTTCAGCACATTATTGCAGCCTGATTCAGCAATAGCAGTAGCTGATTGGTGGGTGAATTGACCTCATGGAATACCCCCAATCAGCTGCTGTTCCAGGCTGCAGGGATTGCCACAGACCATTGCTGCCTCTGTGCCTCACATTTTTGGCTTCATTGTATAAGATACACCCAAATTTTCACCCTCTTTGGGGGGGGGGACTCTGAAAACTACAGTACTTTCTATCTTGCAAAAATATATCAGTGGAACATTACAATAAAGTAGAATTACTCATCTGATTGTATTTCCTATCTGGTTTGTCCTGCAATTGTGACATACATTTAACCCCTTCATTTCTGCCCTTTTGGTTCCCTATACCCCAGGGCCTCTGCCACCCTACACTTTGCCATTCTCAGCTTCCTTCACTGTCCTCTTGCTCCCGCTGCTGACCAAGCATGCCTGACCTGGCCCCTTTCCATGCTGTTGTTGACCACTTGAACCTTTCCCCACCACCACGGTCACCCCTGGTTAGCATCTGCCTTGTGGAGGACCAGGCCAGCTATCCCTCAAGTACAAATCTTCCTGTAAAATAGTGAACTGAACGTTTCTGTGATTTGTCCAATGATGCCATCTTAACCTTAGAGTCAGGTCAGACTAGATCAGAAGTGTCAAACTCCAGGTCCATGGGCCAGATCTGGCTCCCAGGGTGCTTAGATCTGGCCCATGAAGCACCAAGGAAACAGCAAAGGACCAGCCCACGGTGCCGCTACAGGCAAAAACAGAGTCGGAAAGACTGCATGCAGCCCCCCGGTCTCTGTATTCATTGGCAGAGTGCTGCAGGAGGCCATCACAGCCTAAAATGGGGCCTGGGGGCCTGTGCACGGCTCTGTTTTCTCTTTTGCTGGCAGAGGACTGCAGAAGACCATTGCGGCTAAAATGAGGGCTGTTTTCACTGACAGAGGGCTAGCAAAAAAAACTATAAACAAAACAAAAGGAGAAATGTTTCCCCTTTTGCATTTGCATACAAGAACGGACAGGAAAAGAGAAAGGGAAAGAGGAAAGGCAAAGAAAAAGAAGGAAAGATGGGAAGGAAGAAGAAAGAAGGAAGGAAGGAAGGAAGGAGATTATAATGAGATTGAGAAAGTGTCTGAGGGAAGTCCTGCCTTTGCACTTGGCCACCACAGGTGCTCCTGACACAAGTGACGTCAAGCTAGCCACACCCACTCAGGCCACGGCCAACCTGGCCCCCCAAGAACAAACACAATCCTAATGTGGCCCTCAATGATATCAAATTTGACACCCCTGGACTAGATCAATACTAAGGCAAAGAATCTTGAATGCAGAAGGTCAAGCAAAAATTGCTGTTTTCTCTCATAATATAATTGCAAATAGCCACAGTTTAGTGTTGAAACCAGCTTTCTATTTATATCATATCACAGTTCTCAAATGAGTAGAATGTTATATTTAATGGTCTCCCTACAGCTGTCCTGCATGCAGGAAAATGTAGAAAAACCGTATATGAAACCCAATATGTCTGTATGATATGGGTACAATAGAATCAACAACCCCATATTCTTCTCTTTTGCTGGTTCTACAAGGACGTTTGACACAGTTGTGTGCTGTTCCTTCATTTCAATTTCTGGTGCATTCTGATAACTTTGTCTTAACTGCTAAGCAATCGAGATAAGTTTATTTCTCTAAAGACAGCAACATTTTGCTAGATTATGTATAAGCTTCACCCATTAATAGTTGCCAATAGTTCTTGTTGTTAGGGGATAGTTTTGTGTGTTTTTTTTAAATTGAATGTACATTTATTGGTTAATGAGCAAAATAAAGTTTCTCCCTATTGAGTTCTCAAGGCTATGGCAGGGACCCGAAAGCGTGCTGACTCGGAGGCGCCACTGATTGGCTGGACTATGGCAAACTCTCGGGAGAACTCAGCGTCGCCATTGGCCGGTCTGTCTGAGTTGTCATATGGGAACTTGCTGCTGGTGTCTGGAGTTGCCTCTCTGCTTCTCTGTTAGCTTGTTAGATAGTTAGAAATAAATATTGTTAATGTTCTGCAACCAGTGTTGCCTCAGTTCCTACCTGCCCGCTTCCCCGAACAGAATACTTCCTGTTCTGTCAGGCCAGGCCAGGAACTCACATCAACTGTGGGGGCAAGACTGGATGAAGGTCAGCTGGGGTGACACAGTGCAGGGCAGCAGGAGCCTCAGAATGCAGGGCAACAAAGGTACCTAGACCGAAGTGTTTTGCTGTGGTGCTGGTCTGCTCTGGACCAGGTTTGGGTTCCTAGGGCTGCTGAGGTACTGAAGCTCAGGGGCACCCAGAGCCCTAGCATGCGAAGAAGTCCTTAAGTGGCAGCATAGCAAGCTACTCCAGAACTGCGAGGTTCTGGGACTGCTTGCTGCCTATAAGGAAGGAGACAGAGATGGAGATTAAATATAAAGTTGAGTAGATACATATAGTTACTTCTGAGTAGTTATTTATTTGCCTATAGACAGAATTCTCATCAGACTAAAGTAATTGTCTGCATAGCTACTAGATCAGAGGTGTCAAATTCATATGTGTCATGCCTGCCCATGCAGTTTAGTGAAGAGGAAAAAAAGTTGTGATACATCACATGATGACTCAGTGACGATGCGAGTTTGACACCCCTGTACTAGATACATTTTGTGAACTGCTGGTGTAGGAGGCTTCTTTTCTCTCTTCCTACATACCAGGAAATTCCAAGCTTCACTGTCTCTTTGCTTTCTGGGAAAGAGTCCATCGTTCCTGCAACTCTAGATTACATTTCACCACAGAACCAGGGGTGAAATCCAGCAGGTTCTGGAGAACCGGTAGTGGAAATTTTGAGTAGTTCGGAGAACCGGTAGCGGAAATTTTGAGTAGTTCAGAGAACCAGCAAATACCAAATCTGTCTGGCCCCAGAGTGGGGTGGGAATGAAGATTTTGCAGTATCCTCTCCCTGCCATGCCCACCAAGCCACGCCCACAAGCCACACCACATCACCCCCACCAAGCCACGCCCACAGAACCAATAGTAAAAAAAAAAGATTTCACCACTGGAAAGAGTCCATCGTTCCTGCAACTCTCGATTAGATTTCACCAGAGAACTGTTATATAATCTCTGAGCAGCTGTTTTGCAACCTCAAGGCAGTGATGAGGCTAACCAAATTTCCATTGATTCGAAAAAGGCAGGAACAAAAAAGCCTAGAATTTAATCTCTGGAGCCAGCAATCTTTTGTTCCTGTGTAGGAAGAATTTTTTGGATGCATAATTGTAGACTGTTCGATTGACAGAAAATCAACTGCTTTGGTCTTATCGTGTCTTTGAATTCCTGCTGTAAGTCAGTTTCATAATGTGATAAAGTATTGAGATTTATTTATTTTTTATGTGCCTGGCAAAAAACACTCTGATGACAATGCCCATATGTTTTCATATGGTGTTTCTTCCCTCTCTGCCAACTTCACAAACAATGTTATCTTCTCCCTGTGTAATGCTATGGAGATACTTCAGCTCATAAATGCTTGTTCTTTTGTTTTTGGCTGGAAAATAAAACCTCTAGGACATTTCAAAATACATAAAACAACTAGTATTTTATTCACTTAGGGAATGAAGAGATATATTCAAGAGTTTCTCCATCTGACAGCGTAATCTGTACAATACTATTCTCTCCAGAAAAACAGCCACGTTGTATATTTGTACACCATAACCGAAAGAACTACTAAGCTATTCAAAAGAGTCTCTGCCCTCTGGCCACGCCTGCAGCTTCTGTCTGCTGTTCAATCATTTCCCTTATTTCATTATCTTTCTTTGGGTTTAGGGGCCCCAGGACATATATTGTATTTTTCAGTGATCTGATGAAGCCCTGAAGCATCTAGGTTTTGAAGCAAAGCTCCATTCCGCTGATTTTTTTTATTAATCTATTTTTAAAAGAACTTTATTGAATGTTTTTTTAGAAGACAAGCTTTTAAAATCTTCACTATTCATCTTTATTTCAAGAGTAAACCCGCACATTTCAATTTGATTTGAACATTTTGCTCAGTGGCAGAGGGAAATTAAAACCAAATGTGCTATAAGAGAATGTGCTTTCTTATGGAATGATAATTCAATAAATAATGGAAAAGCGAGAATAAAATAAATTTAAATTTTTGAAGGAAGAGATTCAAAATTATCAGGGCAAGTCTGATTAAGCCAATAAATCCCAGTTTCACTCTTTAGAAACTTAGTCAGCCTAAACATCTAGGAATGAGATATTTGGATTCAAGAATTATCTCAATGAAATATAGTGTATCATGTGGAAGCAACAAACAGATTATCATTTGTTTTCATTCATTCAACAAATGCATATGGCTGCTCATTTATCACTAGAACTCTAGACAGTAAACAGAATAATAAAAACAACAATAATAAAAGTTAATTAAGAAAATCACATTGAGGCAGTATAGGAAATAACTTACCAATATACCCGTGTTTCCCTGAAAATAAGACAGTGTCTTATTTTCTTTTGACCCCCGAAATAAGCGCTTGGCCTTATTTTCAGGGAGGTCTTATTATTTTTAAGGTGCAGGAGGCAGCAAGCGTGGTCACCTCA